>JAGVSP010006509.1:0-22597 GCA_022494985.1 Micrasema minimum
TTTGGAAAGGGATAAATCACTTACCCATCAGTATGCAAAACAAGCCATTAAGACTTATCGTTGAGGAGCTATGACCGATCAAGTGAAAAATTGCTCAACTAGCCCCGCCCTACCCTACCTGATAATATAACAATGGTCAAGTCAATAAGACTTCTCTTCTCTCCTTATGTGCTGTATACATTGAGTGTCTGACGACTGCAATCATTATCTTATTCATCCTGTCAGGATATATGATATAGAAAGCTGGCGACTATGGAAGCCCAGCTGCTGGAGATTAGAGCACTAATCCAGAAGAAGAGGGACGTCACTACCGCCATGCCCGCCAATGACTTCTATAAAACTGGCCTCATGTGCGACGTAGTTCAGCACGCGCTGTTGATTCCCGTTATCCCGTATCCGTATTCCCGCTTTGGTATTGTTTATCTTCATCTAAAACTGTCTTTAACGCTTTATTATAGTAATCTCAAATCAAATAAACATTCGATGGACCCTTTGGAGGCATCTTCAAAGAGGAGCAGTGTCTCGGAAACCCAACAAGATTTGGAGACGCAGCTCGCGGCATCCTCATCCAAGTTGAGGATTACAAGGCGAGGATACCCTTGGAAAAGGCTCGACTTGCCGAAGAGCGGGAAGAGGCGAGAATCTGTGTGGAAGAAGCCCCCCCTTTCAGCAGAATCTAATGTGTAATCTTAACGATTCTTCATAAAGTTCAGACGAAACTTTGGTATTGTTTATCTTCATCTAAAACTGTCTTTAACGCTTTATTATAGTAATCTCAAATCAAATAAACATTCGATTTTCATTTTCCACATTTATGAAGATAATTAAATTATGGAGATAATGAGATAGGATATGTGCAGGTGAAACGAGAAGGTCCTGTTTGTACCGTTAAGGGCAGAATAACTCCGGAGCACAAATTAAGAGCGAAGGCATATTCTGTTACATTAATATGTGATGAGGTTGAAGAAAATATTCAGTGCTTGCAGTGCCATGACTGTGCAGCATCTGCAGGTAACATATTCTTTTTATAATATAGTACATTAATGGTTTTGAAAATACAGAAGGCGCTCTATTTTGTCAGTTTTAATATTTTACAGGAGTGTGGAAATAAAGTTTTAATAATTTACTAGTCAACTCAGTACCGGTTAAATTTGTGTCACTTACTTGATATTTTTTTCTTTCATTGAAAATCCACCGTGATGATCACTTAAATCTGTGAGCATGTTAGGTAATTGTGTATGAGATCAACTGTGTTTTTCTGTTACTCGAGATTCAAACTGCAATTTTTAAGGACTGAGTATTCAGATTGTAATAATTTTGCCTTAAAAGATGACTAAGTTTTCATATTATGACATTATTATATGTCTTTATAATATAATAGAATCCCAGATATGGCTCAAGGAGTGAGTTGGATTATATATTTGAATATTGGGAATTGGACTTAATGTGTTCCGTTTCTATTTGGTCATCACACATAATTAATCTAATTATAAGTATGGCTTACCAGTTGGTTGATTACGGAAATATTTACATATTTATAGACAACAACAGGTCGGTACGAGATCGATATCGACCATAGGAAAAATCCATATAAAATAGATGATATAAGGGCGATATCCACCTCATACTGACCTGTATCTACATGTCGATATTTCTATAATTTTCCAACCAACCAAAAAAATATTGACTAAATATTGCTTTCCCATTTTGTAGGTGGCTGTAAACACGCCATTGCATTTTTGACATGGTTGCACAGAAGAAGTGAGGAGCCATCAGTGACATCTGTAGAGTGTTACTGGAAAAAAACCAAATTGTCTGAAGTTGGCACACCTCAGAAGGGTATTAGAATAGCTGACTTAGAAAAAAGGGAACGGGGACTTTTTGGCTGCTGTGATTGAGATGGCTACATCAAGCAACCTAAGGTCTCAATTGACACAATTTTACTTGCCTCAAAAAAAAACCGACAGTTTAAATATATATAAAATGATTGTTAAATTCAAATATTTAAATATTGTTTTGTAGCTTCCGAGTTTTTAAATTTTGTAACAAACGATGATCCTGTGAAATGAGTGTTTTAACGAAGTTTTTTTGCAAACAAAACAACAATCAACATGCAACTTATGGCATGAAATGCGATATGGCAGAATTACTGCTTCAAAGATATATGAAGCTGCGCATTGCAAAACTTACAATGGCACTCTTAAAGAAATGATTTTAGGTGCCAAAGTGCCTGATACTAAAGCCATGAAACGCGGGAGGGATTTAGAGGCTGCAGTATTAATTAAATTAGAAAATACAATGGGTCTTAAATTTAACAGATGTGGGTTTAAGATTTGCTCAGAAATTCCTGTGGTGGGGGGATCTCCTGATGGGATTTCTGATGATACAGTAGTGGAAATTAAATGCCCGTCTTCAGAAAAAACCATGAAAAATTATATTCGTAATGGAGCAATAACTCCTAAATACTATGCACAAATTCAAACACAGATGTTTGCAATGAAATTCAAAAAAGGTATATTTTGTGTAGCCGAACCAGATTTTGAAAAAAACAGAGAAGATTAATATTATTCAAATAAATTATAATGAAGATTTTTGTTTAGATATTATAAATAAATCTGTTTTATTTTGGTCTCAAGCTATTTTTCCTGTTTTAATTGATAATAAAAGCCTTTAAAACTGCAATTTTTTTTTTACTTATTGTCTTCATTTTTTACATTTTTATTACTATTTATACCAAGATACTTTTACTTAACTGAAATATGTCAAGGCCGGGTTGTTTGATCAGAAGTATGAGTAACGTCTAACTTGAGTTAAAAACAACCGTGGGGGTAAAAGTAAAAGTATAAGTTAGTTCAGAATGGGTTGTTTGACATCGGTTTTTACTCGAGTTAAAAATTACTCTGGTTAATCTCGTTCCAAAACTAAAAAATTAACATTTCTATGGAATGACACAAATTTCATCGTTTTTTCTATGATTTTCTGCTCCGCGTCGTTTTTGTTGTTGTTTGTCAAATTTACTTCGGTGCGTTGTTTGTGTTTGGAATCCGTGTTAGAACTGCAAAAATATTATAATCATATAAAATGGATGTGTCATCAAATGCTTCCTCAATGAATCAAAAGTAAGATAAGTTTATTATCCATGTATTATAGTATTTTTTATACTGTTTTCCTGTTAAAACTCTCATTACTATTTTTATTTATAGAGACCGAGCTGTGAAATTTTCTGCGTCAGAAATCGAACGGCTGCGGGAGCTGGTTGACAAATACGGACATATTATCCTCAACAAAAAAAGACGGATCATACAAGTGTTCGACAGAAGGAAGATGCGTGGATGCAGCTTACAGACGATTTTAATGCTGAAAATAGTAATTTTAGGAGCTGTACTCAAATTAAGGCAAAGTTTGCGAATTTGAAGAAAAATGCGAAAAAGGTATTTTGAATTATGTTTAACTATTATTAAAGTGTATTGTTTTTATTCATAACATAACAGTAATGGATACTATTAAACATATAAAATGGTATTATATATTTATATGATGTAGTCAAATTAACACTAATTGATAATTTATCGATATACCTACCTACTAATATTGATTTTCTTACATCATGTGTAACCTTTATTCATAATAATTTAACCCTATTTATTATTAGGAAATAGCCAATGAGAAGAAGGCAATAAAAAAAAAACTGGTGGTGGACCAGCATCGGAGATTACAGAGTGGGTGAGAGGGATAATGCCCGTGACGATGGAAGATCTCCCGGCCGAAGGCGACTGTGATGCTCCCGATATCAGGACTCCTGGCAGAGAACAAATATGTAATGAGGTTGTGGCTACTACATCATCCCATTTGGATTATACCACTCCCAAAACCTTGCTTCGGACCCCGAAATCTGAAGAATTATGTAAGTTCTATATTCAGTCAACATAAACCTGTCTTTACTATGTGATAATAAGCTTCCTAACTACTTATATTTATCTTTATTTATATTTATTTATATTTATCTTTGTAGGTGTGCCGGAATCAAAGCGAGCAAAAATTACTCAATTTGAAATGAGAAAAAAGTTTTGCTTTCTGGCAGAGAAGAAAAGGGTAGTTGCAGAAAAAAAGCATTGCAAGGGAAGAAACTATGAAGCAACTAATAGATGAAGAGAATAAATCTAAAGCTGAGGACAGAGTGCTTGCACTGAAAAGGGAGCAAGAGCTGCATGACCAAAAGATGCAGTTTCATTTAGAATTACACGAGCAGATAATTCTTTTTAATCAACAAATACATGAAGCGACGATGAAGAAAATTATGCTTCAATGTGAAGAAATTAAAAATAATATGAAAAAGTAGTAGCGTTCAATTATTTATTTTTATTTACTTTCAATATTACATATTTTTGTTTCTCCGTGTTTTTTTAAATATAAATATCTGCTTTACAATATGTAACTGTTTATAATGTAGGTTTTTTTCTTTACAATAATATTATATTAATCTATTTGACAAAACATTTTTACAATCACGGTTATTAAACTCTTCTCTTATTTTTACCTACTATGACAATGTTTAATACATCATTCTACCAAGAAATTTTCTTTGTTTTTCTTTCCTCCAGAAAAATATTCATGAGGATAAAGGTACATAATATATTGAAAATTACCAGCGCCCGCTATATTACCAATTCATGAAGTTGTACAAGCGCCTCTACAACTGCGGCCCCGCCACCACCTCCTACCCGCGTGGCTTCTGCTCGTCCTACTGTAGCTACGTCTACGGCGAGAACTATATTGACAAGACAGGCGTCACACAATATACATTCTTCTAAGGCTAAGGGGAAGCAGCCGCTGAACGGTGTGTCAGTGGCTAAAAACCTAAATAAGAAAAACTCTTTGGTGCCCCTGCCGGTGGCACAAATTTCTCCTGCGGCTTCCGTTACGGAGCGGAGCGGCTCCCGGAGTACTCCGACGTCCCGGTCCGTGTCGCCCGCTGTACCAGTCCCGGGAATATCAGGCACCCAGACTCCTGGAGTGCCTACTCCATTACCGGATAAAGAGAATAATGAAGAATGGACGATGCCCAAGACGCGCCGAACTAAACTTGTGCGCGGGAATATGAAAATGGAAGAAGATAAAAATACTAAAATGCTTTACTATCATTTTTATCCATTCTATAAAGATACTACTGTAAATTGTTTTAACGAATACTTAAAATCCTTAGTAGGCTCAGCATCATTTAACGTCTTTAAAATTAAATCGAGGGGAGATTATGCTTCCTTTAAAGTGGGAATACCCGCTACTGCAGTGGGTGAAGTTTTAAAACCTTCCCACTGGCCACGTCACTCGTATGTGAAGGGGTGGATTAACAGGGTGGTGACTCCGCGCTTACCTGGGGCGCGGGAAGAATCACTAAGAGGTGCCACTTCCGCTTCTTGCTCCTCCAATTTAACATTTTTATTTCAAAATACACGCGGCCTTAATACAAAATGTATAGAATTCTTTAATGAAGTGGTGGGGTGTGACTTTGATGTAATATGTTTGACAGAGACGTGGCTCAGTGCCAGAGTTTTGAGCTCGGAACCTTTTACTCCGGACTTTGTAGTGTTTCGGAGAGATCGTGTCTCTTCTAGTAGTGCTCACAGGCAGGGTGGGGGATGTTTGTTGGCTGTAAGACACATAGAAGCGATGATTATTACAAACTACAAATTATTATATTGTGTAAAGTAATATCACATCCGATTGACGTTTCATAAGAACGCGCGAGAAATTCAGCGAGACATCTGTAGCTGTTAGAACCATTCAATACTGAACAATTATTTTTAACGCCACCAGTATATTAATCTATGAACGCACCCCTGCACTGGTCCTACAAGCCGGATCCGGAGCAATGCACCCTTTGGAGGCATCTTCAAAGAGGAGCAGTGTCTCGGAAACCCAACAAGATTTGGAGCCGCAGCTAGCGGCATCCTCATCCAAGTTGAGGATTACAAGGCGAGGATACCCTTGGAAAAGGCTCGACTTGCCAAAGAGCGGGAAGAGGCGAGAATCTGTGTGGAAGAAGCCCCCCTTTCAGCAGAATCTAATGTGTAATCTTAACGATTCTTCATAAATAGTTCAGACGAAACTTTGGTATTGACTACTTCATCTAAAACTGTCTTTAACGCTTTATTATAGTAATCTCAAATCAAATAAACATTCGATTTTCATTTTCCACATTTATATTGTCATATTAAATATATTTTCAAGTAAAATGTAATACATTGCCGCCCCTCATAGGCTTCAAAAGTACTTTAAATAAAACTAATCGGGGTGATATAAGTTGTGTAAAAAGCCATATTTAATATTTACCAATAATCGAAAGGCACTATACAAAATCTTCTTCCAAGCAGAAATATTTAGCCTCTTCATTACTAAAATGTTTATCCAGTAACAAGAGTATTGCCAAGAAAATCACCAAAAAGTTGTTAGTCAAATAACATACTGGAGAATATTTGGCTCGCAATATACAGCAGATACATGAATGGAACATGTTCTGTGTTAGCCTAGAATCCGCATATTAAAAAAACATTAAGGTACCGGAGAGCAGAAAGCCGGTGGTTCAGTTCATACTTTCAAGAGAAGGAATACGCAGTAGTGTACCAAAATGGAACCTCACCTAACTATCGAATGGAGTGCCTCAAGGCTCAGTACTCGGACCACTTCTAATCTCCTTATACTAAAGATATAGAGAACATAATAAATTCATGTGGATTGTGGTCGCACTGCTATGCGGACAATACACAAATTTATTTTCACTGTACACCAGGTGAGAAGGATGATCTTGTCACGTTAATTGATAAGTGCACTGAGAGAATTGGTTGGAACTTGTCCAAAACAGAACATCTATGGATGACAAACGACAAACTTTAATTCAAAATACGGGCCAACCCAATACATGGAGTACTGCTTCCCCCGCTGTTTAACTATTGCTGTACAAGTCACTTTCTAGTCTACTTTCTCTTGATGTACAAGTCAGTGAAACGGTAAATTCATGTTGCGCGCGACCATCGAACGCGACAGACGTTGTGCTTGATTCTTGTGCGGTGCTAAAAATATTATAATATCAAATAACTCGTAAACCCACTGGCATACGCCCATCCAGGGCTTAAAACATGGAAGAAGTTCTCAATAACATACGGGAACTCATAACTAAAATCACAACCGTTAAAGATTCTAAAATTAAAAACTCATTGGAACAAAAAATAAATTTATTAGAGGAAATTATTATTAAGGAGAAAAATACGTATCAGAAAAAAATTATACAACTCCAAGAAGACTTTAATATAAAAAAATGAAGAATACATTCAAAAAATATATAGCATAATAGGGTTCTTCCAGATAACATGAATATCCTTGAAAACGCTATAAATATTTAAAGTATATTTTTACAATTCCAACGATATAAAACAATCAAATCAAAAATTTTGTTTTCATTTATAAATTTATGTTTTAAAAACACGAAATTACGAGTGACTTTTAACGCCCGTTATTGGCTAATGACGTCATACCCGTCTACCGTGGAAGGCGTGAAATTCATTCCGTAGTGAGCGCCTATATTGCTGTGACGTCACACCGCATGCGTGCTAAATGGAGGATTTTGCGAGCGATTTGAAAAAGCGCTATTTCAAACCGCGCTAAAAAATTCATATGACATCGTAAAAAAAAATTAAAAATTCCCTTGATATTGTAATTTTTCAATCATTTTTTTAAAATAAAAAATCGGAAAGAACCCAATTCACCAAAAAAAAAACATATTCTCAAGCGGTAGGAACACCGGCTTGTACACGTAGCAATAACAAAACACTGCAGCCTAAATTCTCAATTATTATAACTTCGAAGAACTCTTTAAAGGCCGAAGATCTAAATTTGGCTAAATTAAAGATTGGAATTTTCGGATTGAAAAAAATTAACAAAAATAAAATTGTGATAACTTGCTTCAAGAAGACTGATGCAGAACGACTATGTAATACAATAAACAAAATTCTTGGAAGAGAAATGGAAAGCACAAGAATCCAAAAAAAAAACCATTACTTATAATAAAAAATCTGCAGAGACAACTTACTGAAGATGAAATTGTCGAAGGCATAGTAATGCAAAATGACGGAATGTGTGAGGAAGACATCAAAGAACTGAAACTTATCAAAGAATTGAAAAACACGAGCAGGGAAGGAAAAGAACGAGACTCTACTAACTGCCTCGGACCGCGTCCAGGCTGGGTGCGTTTGTAAAAGCTCCTCACGAAAATTAATGTGAAATCAGTAAAACTCACTTAAAACTTTAAAAAATAGTAAATGTGTACCAAAGTTATCAGTGTGCCGTGTTATCCAAATAATCGCAGCTTCAATTGTTAGAGAAATATTAAGTTATAATGAATATAAATAATATAAACGATCTCGGCATACAAAATCTACGGAAAGAGACAGTTTTCACGAAGTGCTGGCAATAATTTTGTAACTGTGGACTCATCACCATGAATTCTGAAGACATACCTAAAATAGTACCTAGTGAAATATGTGTGAATTATGTAAAATTATGCATTGTATTACTTTTATATTATTATATGCACAAAATTGGCGGGAATCACGAGTTCACAACCAACTGAGACAGATTAAAATCATACGCAAAAATCTGCCGGTTGACGTCGACCGTCAATTAATAAATGCGCTTGTAGTGTCTAGAGTCCATTATTGTAACGGTATTGTTATGTATTATGGAAACACTGTGTTTGTAATAGCAACACCGAGTACAAGCTCTGTATGTGAGAGCTGTTTTTGTAACGTGGGATAAAACTAGTGTATTTCAATTATTATTCCAATATAATATTGGTGACGAGAAAAATGTCAGTGAAATTTAGTGAATATGGCCCAGATAAAAGCTGGAGCCACTACATTGATACGTTTTGTATTGCTCTTGAAACAAATGGAATACAAGAACTATATTTCTCTTACAGCAACTATATTTCTCATTTCCATTATGCCTAATACAATTTGCACACTGTATCAAAACGAGCGAGGCTTGCATTCTAAAACCGATATATTTAGTTAATAAAATTATACAAAAAACAGCTAGGTGTGTGTAAAAAGAGTCGTAAGAAGAAAAAAAAATTGAATTGACTTAAATATCGACATTATTGTTTTTGTCAATTCAAATTTTAAGAGGCATTTCCACAATTCCATGTTTTTTGGGTTGGTCTCTTACAGCAGAACTACATCCAATTAAAAACCTGCTGATAAGCCGGTACGCAGTTTAGTGGGTATTTCATAAAGCAATAAGAATACAAATTTTAAGATCTTATAAACTGTATCATTCATAGACCCACCTTGGGCGGAACTCTGAATCGGTCTGGGGGGGCTGGTCTGGATGTTGATCTCCTCCATGCCAAGGGGTCCACTGAAGGAGACCATCTTGTATTGCGTGTCACTTGGAAGAATATATTCTGCCATCATGATGGATAGACCCACCTTGGGCTTGGTCAGGGAGGGCTGGTCTGGATGTTGATCTCCTCCATGCCAAGGGGTCCACTGAAGGAGACCATCTTGTATTGCGTGTCACTTGGAAGAATGTATTCTGCCATCATGATGGATAGACCCACCTTGGGCGGGGACTCTGAATTGGTCTGGGGGGGCAGGTCTGGATGTTGATCTTCTCCATGCCAAGGGGTCCACTGAAGGAGACCATCTTGTATTGCGTGTCACTTGGAAGAATATATTCTGCCATCATGATGGATAGACCCACCTTGGGCGGGACTCTGATTTGGTCTAGGAGGGCTGGTCTGGATGATGATCTCCTCCATGCCAAGGGACTGAAGGAGACCATCTTGTATTGCGTGTCACTTGGAAAAATGTATTCTGCCATCATGATGGATAGACCCACCTTGGGCTTGGTCAGGGAGGGCTGGTCTGGATGTTGATCTGCTCCATGCCAAGGGGTCCACTGAAGGAGACCATCTTGTATTGCGTGTCACTTGGAAGAATGTAATCTGCCATCATGATGGATATACCCACCTTGGGCGGGACTCTGATTTGGTCTAGGAGGGCTGGTCTGGATGTTCATCTGCTCCATGCCAAGGGGTCCACTGAAGGAGACCAGGCACTCCATCATATCGTATCATCTGTAAAAAACAAGTAAATTTAAATTTATTTCAATCAGCATAAAACTAATAATAATAATATCGATGGTTATATAAAATTTATATTTAAATGAAAAATTAACTTTACCGTTTTTAGCCAAAGTCAAGAAACTTTATACAATGTGTAACAAAACTCGATGTACAAGCGGGAAACCAGTGAATCTACATCGTATTTTAAGTCGATTTTGTAGAATACATATTTTTGTTGATTTTTTTTAAAAATTAATATCAAATATCACTTAATTCAGTCAAATTAATACTATTCACAAAGAAAACAAAATAAAAAACCATATTTTAATAAGAATTCACGTAATTTAACTTTTTATGGAAATATTTTTTTTTTATTCTAGATTCAAGTCACGTTACACATTCGACTCCAAATATGATGTAGATTATTATTATTATTAGATATACTTAACCGAATATTCGATTTGACGAATACCTTCATGGCCACCATAATTCAGGTTTATGGCATAATGACAAGCACGATGAAAATAGTTCCTTAAAAATATGTGTAGCTTCCGAAAGGCAATTTTCAATATTCGATCAGAAAAATACATCAACAGCATCTTGAGGCGATTTCTCGCAAAAATATGCTAATATTTTATTTTAACATTACTGTTTTACAAAATGTTTCCTATAGCTACGCATGAGATATAACGTATAACTTAAAACTTTACGTTAAACTTCAGGCGGCAATAATCAAATATAAATTTTCAATGTCGATTCCTCATTGAAAAATTTGTTTCACTTGCAAAAGCACGCTTTTCGACAAACGGCTCTCGGAATCGTAACGGAATTGATCGTATTTTATTAGTTTTAAACGGAACGAATGGATGGATGTCCTACCTTCAGATCGCGGATTGCACTTCGTAGATTCATTTGGATCCGAGCACGGATTATTGATCAGAGATTATGATGCAAATACAACTACTTATATACTTATACGGGCATATCACAGATAATATAGTGCAAGTGCATATACGCACTGTTAATAAATATGTATTTGAAACTATGAAATTTCCACAATTTGACAATTTATAGTAATTCGTCCCACAGATTATAAATATATACGTTCGTCCGTTGTCAACAATGTCGACCACAGATTATAATGTCGACGAAAGGATGCGAAAGGACAAAGGAATTCAAAGAATGACGAAACCGTAGACTAATATACTGTTTACGAAATACGAAATCATAGACCACAGGACGAAATTCTGCAATTAAAAACGAGTAAAAAAAAAAGTCTATAAAAATGAATCAAGCCTTTTGGATAAAGTAATTATATGAACCCAACCTTGATAAAGCTGATAATTAACGAAATTAACTGCGCAATTTTATTTTAATTATATTATTCCAATTATTATGCTAAAAAATACCTTCTTAGAATTATGATTAGGCTAGTTCTATGTTATCCATGAGCTATCCTATTGTATAGGTCGCGTCATGTAAAAAAAACGCTGGCATTAGCGCATTAGGCGATTATCGGCCTTATTTGGGACGCGGACCTGTAATAATTATCTCTAATGGTATTCAGTGATACTTTGTGAAAGGAAAATTTATTAATGGAATATGACACATTGATTCTCAATATTGATTTGATGAAATTCCATGATAGATGCTAAAAAATCCATTAAAAATCTCGGCACCCTTATTATTATAATGTACAATCAGATAACTCCCCAATCCATGCTAAAATATTGAACATGAGATCAATATTTTAGTATCTAGGTAGGTACTAGGTGTCCCAAATATGACCAAAAATTATTTTTTTTTCAATTTTGAAAACGCATACCAATTACAATATACCAATTTTTTGCAATTACTATGGCCTATTCAGATACGAAATTTCATATGTGTACAATGATTTTAACTCGTGCCGACAGGGCCTCAAAGTTTTTCAAAATTAGAGAAATTCTCTTCATGTTGTATGAACATGTTCCGATGCAAGTCGGCACGGGTTACTGTACTCCAAATGAACGGAAATTTTCTGAACAAATGCTATATAGCAAAAAAAAGTGGGCCCTATGCATTAAATAATAATCAAGTTGAAAATAAGGGACACCCTAGTAGGGTAAAAACAACATACATATATGGGACTAAAAAATTTTTTTTTTTTCGATTTTGAAAACGCATACCCTCTATCTTTTTTATAATTACTATAGCCTATTTACATACGAAATTTCATATGTGTACAATGATTTTAACTTGTGCCGACAAGGCCTCAAAGTTTTTCAATTTTTTAAAAATAATACTCAATTTGAAAAATCTGGGACACCCTACTAGGTACATTCTTTTATTTTAATCATCTCACATTATGGAATGGTTGAATTCTTATTGAAGATTTGCCTTTTTAAAAAATCAGAAACACTAAATAAACTATACCTGTCCTTAGTAAGAAGCATCTTAGAATATGGATCCCCAATATGAGTCCACACTATTCTGTTTACATAGATAAAATCGAATCGATACAAGCCAAATTCTTAAGAACTCTTGCCTATAGATCTGGAGTGTGTCGCAGATTACACAACTATAAAGATCGATTACATTTCTTTAAACTGGACAGTTTAGAAAAAAGGAGAGAAGTAATCGATCTTACTTGCTTGCATAAAATTATAAATAGTCACCTTGACACAACGCTAATAAGCAAAATCGGTCTGAGTTGAGCGCGCTTTTCCTCCAATACAGGGTATTACAAATCCTCTCTCTCGTATATGCAGAGAGTACAATGTAATACACAGGGACAGCACTGAAGGTATGGACATCTTCGGAAGCTCCGTAGGTGGGGTTCAAGAGAAGGTTGTCCTTGAGATATTTGTGATCACTTTTGCTTTTATATGTGTGTTATATTTACTTAAGCATTGTGTGTATGTCACATTTTCATAAACATTATGTTTTGGTCATTCGATTAAGCACGATGTGAACAATTTTAAAGGGCAATTGGTCTACCTAGTTGTATTTTTATATTTTTTTTGTATTATATTTAGTATCCTTTTGTCTGATATTGTTCCGTTACAAAATAAAATAAAAAAAAAAAATAAAAAAAAAAAAATAAAAAAATAAAATAAAAATAAAATAAAAACATGTATCGTCTCATTATTCTTCATAGCACACAAATACTTATACTAAACTTACACTAACTATTGCAACCTCATTCTCTACCACATAATACCTAACACTGTTTCTGCTTCTATCTTGGAACGGGTAAAAGCTATTTAGGTAGAAGCGGCATGAAGAGAAGCCAACTATTTAAGTGTATATTGAATATATATGTAAAAATTCTCAATAAGCATAGTTACTGTTATATTAAAAATGATATGCCATGAATTATTAATTGTAATTACTACTGCTGCACCAGTACACCAAGTACAATGATTCTTGATCAATTTATTACATGAAGTTAAGATGATCAGTCTTACGTTTCAGCACCAGTCCAAGGTATCACACATGAAATATCAATATGAAAAGCACATGTAAATAAATATTTAAAAAAGAACTCGCAACCTCATGCACGGTAGCCAAATGCGCTACCACTGTGCTACGAGGCGGACGGACTAAGCCATTTAAACCCCTGGAAATTGTATCACAATGTTTAAATCATATGTTTGTAGCTTATTATTATATTATAGGCCGGTTGGTAGTTTGCTGGTGCGCCTATATCTTGTGTACTGCTTCTTGTCTGCCTTCTGCATCTAAACGGTTCTTGAACTGGAAGTGGACAACTAGGCCTGGCAACTTGCTGTTTAATTCAATAATATGGTCTTATAAATAATGCAAATTGCAATATTCACAATTAGAGAAAATAATAAGGAGCAGGGTAAAAACGGGTAAAAATAAAATTCGTTTGAATATTTGAGAGCAAATATATTTTTGGAGTATGTTTAAGATTTACAGGTTTCACATAAAATAATTAAAAAGAATAAGAGTAATAATTACATACAGCTGCCTCCCTCGCCTCTATCTTCCACGGTAAATAGAATATAAATATTACTTAGCACACTTTCATCATAATATATAGTTTATCATTTTACAAACAACGGATTATGGAAATTTGTAGAGGCGAGGCGACAATAGAGTTAGTTTGTCCTTACATCTAAACATACATTTCACATATCATTCTGTTCAATATGTTCAGTTAACTTAAATATAATTAGGTTTCCTTACAGCGACGAGTGGACGATACAATATTTTAACGTGTAGGCCGAAATATACATCAGGTTATATTCATATACATTTAATTATATTATTTACAACATCGTAAAACACACGTTAAGATACATTGAGATTTTTTATTCAGTGGCAGACTTCAAATAAAATCGTTAAAAAGAGCTTTTGTTTCAATTGTTAAGATTTATAAAATTGTGCATGTGACCGTGCAGACATTTCTCCATAAAATTGTGGTCCTCGATTTTCTCCTTGGAATTTAGCACTAGAGCAATCGTTTTTACTCGCGTTTTAGATTCAACCAGAAGCGAATTTGTTTAATCTTATTTTTTTTAAATAACCTATCTTATGCGAGCAAACACCCTTCTTGTCGTGTGAAAAATTTTAACACTAGTGCTACATTCCGAGGAGAAAATTGAGGACTACAATTGTATGGAGAATCGGTCACAGTTACAAAACAGCACATCTCTTTACAGCTTTTTTTATCCAAATACACACACAATGAAAATTAAATTTTTGATACGCCAGAAGATGGCGTTTTAATCATTACTGTGGCAAATAGGTAAATAATGCCATCTTTTGATATCTTTTTACACTTCAATGTATTACAATTAAAATTTTCAGTCAAGTAATTAAAAGCAAGTAAAATTCCACTAAAACATAAATCTAAAGAGAATTTTTTAAGTACTTGTAAGTACCTCATTAACAATCAAATATATTTTCTACATTTCAGCATATTCCGGTAAAATATTTTTTAAAAAAACAAATTACATATTAAAATAGTTAAGTATTTAAAAATTTAAAATATCAAAGCTGCCTCAGAATTAATCATCATCAAAATAATATATTATAATACTGACAAAATCAAATCCATCAAACAAGCAATTTAATATTTATGTACAAAATATAAATTCGTGTCGAAAATGTTATCTTTTACAAAGAAATTATATACAAAAATTCATACATCAATCATCAATTTCCTAGATTATTAATTTTAAATATTTGTGCATTTGAGTTACTGAATTTCAATATGTTCAAATGTATACTGTGACAGATTTAAATTCAATTAAGAAAATTTATATACACGGGGAGTATTTTAGCTAATAATGGCAATGTGCTAACAAATCCTTTGTTTAAAATTCCTTAAATTCATTTAAAATAGGTTAGAATTTTCAAGCAATATTTTTATTCTGAATCCAACAATAATTTACAATAAAAACACATGAAGCCATGCGTTTTTTCTAGATTTATCCTTGTATTTTGTATGTAAACTTCAAAAGATAAGACAAACTCTGCGAAAAATACATGGTTTCACATTTTCATAACAAATTGTCAAAAAAAGATTGTTCAATATGTATTTTATGATTTTACCAGTTTAGACAGAGGCTTAAAAACATAATTTAAATTTAACGGGATGATTGATATTATACTTCACTAAGAAAATAATATTTTTTTTCAGAAACATTTACAAAATAAATTTAGCCCAAAAAAAAAAACATGTTTTTTTTATAATGCTATTTATAAAAATCATTATTTAAACTACATTCAGTCATATTTTAGCAAATGATAGGTATAAAATAATTTTTAAATATCATTTTACTTTTAAAAATTCCATGTATGAAAAAGTCAAAGACATAGTCATAGTCGTAAGTCAATCTTAGCTAGGAACTTAATAATGTTCTACAAATAGAATTATGATTCAAATTTTAAGTTTAGAACAAATTTAAAACTTAGTTGAGACTTATTTTACGACTATGACTTGAGACAGATTTATCAAATTAGCGTTGTATCCTCAAATAAAAAAATTGTCTTTTTCAAATAATTCACCCGTTTATAGAAAAAAATAGTAACTTAAAAATGTCTTTGATAAACACGAAAAAAAAAATGCATTAAATTTTATAATACAGATAATAAATGCGATTTAGAAAAATGCAACTGAGCAAAGTCAAGAGATAAAATAATATAAAAAAATATATTATATATTGTTAAAAAGATAATAATACAAAAAAAAATAGCTGTAAATACATATACAGAAATATCTGCAAGTTAAAAAATGTATGAATTAAAACCTATACAATTTCAACAAAAATATAAAAAATTACGTATGAGAAAAAAAATTCTTCTAACATCCGTTACCGAAGATTACCGGATTGGTAAAAAAAATAGATTTTTTAACATTATAATATTATTACGAGATACATTGCATTCAATTATTTTTAAACTTTAAAAGTGCGCTTACTATGAAAACATTAATATTTGTATCGTATAATAGTCAGTAGAATTATGGAGCCCACGCACCATCAAATTTTGATCAATAATAATAATAACATCGGCAGGCAAAACTGATGGTGTGAAGGCCTCTTTATCTCTTTATATTCGTAGAATAATGGTTTATTCACATTTATCTGTGACGTGACGAGAAGTACCGTACCGTAGTTTTCTGATAATTCTGACTTAAGCTCACGTCCCATTCAACAAGGGTTTTGAGTTGTAAAATTAATAAGTAAGTTGTAAAATAATAAAAACATCTGATTTAATTAAAGTAAGAGCAAAATTTGGGGAGCGCGCTTTTGCGGTTGCAGACCCTGTGGCTTGGAATGCTCTCCCACTAGAAGTGCGCAACTGTGAGAGTGAAGTGATGTTTCCAAAGAAACTTAAGACCCATGGCCACAATACACGTAATTCAAAAAACCTCAATTTTCCAAAACATTTCTCGATACCAATATAATAAACTACCCCATGAAGTAAAAATAAATAAATCAATACATAGTCTAGTAGAGCCTTTAAAGATTTGTATTTAAATATGTTTTTCAATGATAGTTATGATGTATAGGATTAAGATTGAATGTGTTAATTTTGTATCGTCTTTCTTATTCGGGTTTGATTGTGCAATATGTAATTAAAAATGTATATAATACCGGTCCCAAAATGAGTTTTTATAACTCCTGGGAATATAATACATGTTTGTTTTATATAAAATAAAAAATAAGAATTTAAAAAAATTTTAAAAAATTTGTTCTCTAAATCTTTTGATAATTGTATTTTCTACTCAGAAATTGAGTATTCATTCACTTTAAATTTCCCGAGCCGTTAAATTCAATATTTGAAGCGCCCTTGAGGTATATTTATATGAAAACGGCGCTATAAGTACGTTACGTCACGTCACGGATATGTGGCAATAGGCCTTAACACATACCTATTTGTTCAATATTTCATATATAAAATGTAACAATATTAATTAATGATCATAAGAACGGTGTCAATACAGTTATTTTTTCTAGTGACTGAATGCATTTAGTCAAACAAATAATCTTCAAAAATCGAACAACATTTTTTGTAAATCTGATATTTTAATAAGCGAGATATACGATATTTTTTTATGTTTGGGTTTTGTAAAAATCGTCCGCCTCGTGGCGTAGTGGTAGCTACTGTGCACGGGGCGCCGGATTCAGTTTCTTGTCAACATGAAATATTTATTTACATGTGATTTCGTGTTAATACCTTGGACTGGCAGTGAAGCCATACAATAAAAATGATTAAGATACACTGCACTTGGTGTTCCAATGCAGTGCCCTATGCACCATTAGGTGCAGATAGGGAAAGTAGTAGTAGTTTGCAAAAATTTATGTGCGATCGATGATGTCACAGGTTGCATTTCTTACAAAGTCCAAACTTTAAATTATCATATTTTGCTTATTAATTATCTATTTATACACAGATTACAACAATTGTTTGATTAATTTTCGTTTTATTTTTCAGCATTCACAGAAAATTAAAAGCCTATTAACAAATTCAACAAACTTTAAATTTTTTTTAAAAATCCTGGCAGTTAAGTGTTAAAACTCTCGTATAATTTCATTGTGCGTGTGAGAGCCGAACTAATGTGAAAAAATGTAAGTAACTCGTAATTTTTTTTATTTTTAAAAGCAGTCTTGATATAATATGGACTGACATCTCAAATACGTGAAAAAAAAAAAATTTGTGAATTTCATGTCACGTGCGTTAGATGTGTAAGAAATGTCAGTACTTTCTTGAAAATATAAAGTATTCCGCATGTGCTTAAGTCGTATAATTATATAAAAACCTTAACACACATTTTTGTATAACATTGCATTTACACGTGAAATATAAAGACACTCTGAGCAACCTTCAGATGCAAATTTAAGTGCGAAAACATAAAAACATGCATTTTTCTCCGAGTTTTAAAATCTTTGGAAGTTTACAAGCAAAATATAAGATAAACTCGGAGAAAAATGCATGGTTATAGATGTTTTCAAGATAAATTACTGTCACTGATTGCTCATGCCTCATGCGTCTATTTATTCCTCACATACGCAGGCTAGTTCGAATAATGTACACATAGTAATATTTTTTATTCTATCTAAGTTTTAACTTGTAAGGATAAATATACTTTTTTAATATATTTAATTACAATATATTTTCTGTGGCTAGTATTCTTACAACTGTTAGGTATATTATTACAAATACACATTCAACATTGAAGATTTTCTGATAACTCCAATATCTTCCATATTTTTATATTTAAAAAATAATTTAATTAAGCTTTTAACTGTGGGATGAAACTTTTGTGTAAAATGCACTAAAAAGTGATTTAATCTGTAACGAAGACACGACGGCAGTGAGAAAAGATCACATTAAAAAACAAAAGTGTACAATTCTCTTTCTACGCCTTTTTATTTTATTTATTAACAAAAAATATATAAAAATGGTTATGTAAATTTGTCCTCACTGGATTAATTAATCAATAAATTTAAATGAATTATTGGAATCAATAATTCAATAATTATCATAAAACAAAAAACTTCAGTAATGACAATAAAACACAAAGAAATTAATAAAAATGTTTTTGGCTAAGATAAAAAAACAGTTTACTTCAAAACCATTGGTAAAATGAATACTATCATATTCATTATGGCTTTTCCAAATAATCAAGGTTCTACTACTGGTATTAAAACTTGGCAAAAGCTCGTAAAATAATTTTCCAAAAGATCATCTTCTATAGAAGATAAAAGAGTTATCAAAAAAACGAAATTATACATATTTTTTTGTAGATACATTTATAAATTGAATAATATAATTTGTATATTCAAATTCCATACACTTTTCATATAACTACAGGCCCTATCAATAGGCTTCACAAAATTGTGTTTTATTATTGATATATTTTTTTCACACACATAGAAATACTTAAAAAATTGTTTTACAGTATGCATAAGACGTTCCACATAATTAATTCCAATGTATTTTTTAATATTTTATAAAAACAGGTAAGCAAAATAGAGTTATCGGGCAAAAACGTAGGAATTAGAAAGAAAAAATATTTGAATCAATGAATTGAAAATAAGTATGAAGTTTTATATGCGTATTTACATATAGGAATAATAATAATTATAAAACGACCCGTTTTAAGGAAGCCAAATGAGTATAGAAAGCAAAAAATTTGTATAAGTGTAACAAAATATAATCCTATCTATTTCAAATCACGTGTATTTTACACAAGTCATGGCAAGTTTGTTCTGTTAATACAATAAACAATAATATAAAACTTAAGTAGTGTCAAATCTTAAAATAAAATTGGCTAATTTACACACTGGCGATCTACAGTAGGTATACGTAAACCATCTCACTTGATCCCAAGTCGGTTTAATATAGATCCCAGATCATAGTAACTCAAGTTAGTGCTATACTACACCTGCAACCCGCACATCACACCAAATAAATAGAGTCGGTAAGATAACATCACAGGTAGATAGGGGATTATCTATCTACGCGCACCAAAAACTAAAATATTCAAAGTTTTTCAGTCACTCTTATCTAAGTTTTCTTCTCTCTTTTTTTACACTAGGTCGTCATCCGAGAAGTAGGGCTCGGATCAGAAATCCAGCTGTCCGTAGCTGGTCGGCAGCTCGGATCAGGTCTGCGTATCTTCCAAGGGCCGGAACCTCACGAAGCCATCCTGCGCGACCAGCATACTTCCGTTCCTGTCTTCTCCGTCGGCCACGTGCTCGGGGTTCAGGTATGCCCCATGATCGAAATTCTGCCCTCTGCCGTTCGCCGCCATCGCATTAGTAAAATTTCTATCCGGGTTGTCGGAGAATCCGTACAGATCGGTTGATTTAGGGCGGTCTTGATTCGCGAACACGTGGTTGTTCTTTCCTCGTTTCTGCGAACCGCTCGAATTGACCATCGAAGAGGTCGGCGATTGGTTTCTCCCGCGGCGCTGGGAGTCTCTCCCGCCCCCCGGCAGCATCATGACCGCTGGATCGTAATAGTTCCTCATCGGATTCAGGGTCTGGATCCCGGACGTGTGGAACGACCCGTTATCGGACGGGTATCCTAACTCAGACTCATTCATATGCGGGTGATGGTAGTGAGAAATGTTAGGATCGTAGCCGAGCGTCATACAGTTCTGTTGGTTTTTGCCATTATTCTTGTTCCTATGTTTCTTTCTCGGATTGCTCAAATTATGTCCGCTGTTGTTTCTAGAAGACAGGCGATCGAACGATAAGTGTTTGAAGTTTTGGGAACCTCGTACGGAGCCGTCGTTGCCGTAGGCGCCAGCGGACGGATTGTTTTTGTGGTTGATATGTCGAACGAAATCGGAATTGCTGTCGTATTGGATGACGTTGTATTCGTGGTCGATCGCATCTCCGTTTGCATCCAGATTTTGGAGGGTCGGTTCGCAGTTGGAATAGTGTTCTTCGGAAGCGGATATATTGTCCATGTATCCCTGCATGTTGGAGTTAACATTGCCTTGCATGTGTCCCTTCATCAGGTGATTGGTAACCCCCTGACTGGAGGTGGCATTGCTGGATTCAGTCGAGCTGCTGTGTGCCGCATTAGCGATGGAACTATGGCCGGAGTAATTCTCCGCTAAGGAACCGTTATCGCAGTTGACTCCGAGAGCGTTCAACTGAAACCTCTGCCCTTCTAGCCCAGTCGAGCAGCACTGATCGGGAACACCTTGCAAATGGGGTCCCAAAACACTGGCATCATAAATGGGTTTACCAGTTCTCAGAGTGTAGGTGTGAAGATTCGTGTTGGTATTGCAAATAGCGGGGTAGTCGGATTCAAACTGCTCGTTGCTCGAGCTGGCAGTGCAGGGGAAAAGTCCAGAACGTTGATCCCGAATATTCCATATATCTGGAGACAAGCCAAGAGGATGAAGAGCATCGCCGTGGCGAGGTTGATATGGATCGCCTGATACAAGTTTTGGAATCCGTGAATGTAAGAATGAGATTTTTTCTGCAGGATCTTTCTCAGAGTTCTATACACATACATATACAGGAGACCCAAAGTCAGACAGACCATAACGAAGATGACTTGACACACGAGGCCCAAAATCCTTCTTTCTACATTATCCAAATTCTTATACACGGAGTTCATGTTCTCAATCATGTGGAGAACAATGCAGAAGATGACGTGTAGAAGTCCTCCGATAATTATAGTTTCTCGGGCGAACTATCATCGAGTAGCAGCTGTTCTTAAAGTTGATGCTAGTGATTAGTAGGGAAAGAATCGACGCTGCAAACGCTATGCTGAGGAATATCTCGGGAACGTGGAGCAAGATTTCGCTCAAGAACATCGGCAGAGAGTTGTTGATATCGTAAGGATCGTAACACATGTAGAAGATACGCAACAGGCAAACGAGAACCAGAATCAGGTGTAGAATGATGAAGTAATACTGGCTAAACAGGTGCGTGAATTTGTTGTAGAAAATAATTTTACAGATGGAATAAACGGCCAGAATTGTGAACGAAGGTGGACGTGGCTAAATAAGATGTGGACAATTCCAAAGCTACAGGCCACGTGACACCCACGAATCCGGCGCTGTTTCGAGTATGGAGATACTGCGCTCCCACCAGCCTAAGTCGGCTTGTGCTGCGCCTTTCCTTCAGTATTCACATTAGCTAAATTAAGGAATCTCTCCGAGGATACTTCCATGTCTTTGAGAACGAACGTCGTGAGCGTGGCGCCGCTCTGATCGGAGTTAAGTTTGGCTCCGTTGTCAGAAGGGTTATCATCCCGGCGAGGTATCTCGGTACGCTTGTTGGTGGCAAATTGCAGATTCCTGCGCGTGTTGGATTCCCCGGCATTGTCGACGATAAGAGTACTGTCGAGGTTTCCCATATCGGGCTCCATAACTGGAAGAGCGCTTCCTTCAGTCGATGAGAGTATCCGTAACCGCTACCGTTCTCGCGATTCCTTTAGGACCAGAGATCACCACAACCGCTTATCCTCCGATTTTTTCAAAAATCTCCG
>JAGVSP010006513.1:0-19731 GCA_022494985.1 Micrasema minimum
TTTAATTGAAAATTCTTCGATATCAATGTAAAACTAAACCATAGCACTGTGTGAACAAACCATTAAAATAAAAATAAATAAAAATAAAAGTAATATAACGGTGGAGAGTACATGGGTATGATAAACAGGACAATAAAATAGAAAAGAAATAATAATAAAATAATATTTATCGGTGTAAGTACATGGGTATGGAAATTTTTTTAATTTTTTAAAGTAAAGTGAATTATGGTTAAATAAAAAAAATAGTAACTTGTCAGACGTAGCCACATTCAATCTGATAACAATTTGTAAAATAATGTAATTGTGTGATGCCGATAGTAAGCGAAGAACGGGGAATATTGGCAATACGCCAAGGCATCAACTATGTTGGAAAGTATCTAACATAGGATGGTCAAGGTGGGAAAAAAAAAGAATAAAGGAAATCCAAGATTCAAATACTCGACGTAATTTCGCCTACGCGTTTTGATCTGAAATATTGAAGAATAAACTATTTCTTATGCTCGTCGACGCGACGTAAAAACATCGCATTTACTTTCTAAACGCTCCCGGGTATCTTTCTCAGAGCATAAAACAATGTTCCATTAAGCTTTGTTTACCAATTTACTGTCAGTTCTCTTTGTGGACAAACACTGAATCAGCTTTGATTTACATTTCTGCGAAGACAGGCGGAGTTCTGCGGAGTAATACGCACTTTATACGGAACAGAAAACTGTACAGTTTCTTGTTCAGAAAACTTATTTATTTATTCATTGACGGACAGATTCCATTATAAACATTATAGATACACGAGATTTTTACAAAGAAAAAAAATTGCAATGACAGAAATAAACACCAAAGACAAAGAATAGATATTTTAAATTAAGTAAAATGCATAAGCTAACTATACAGATTCTTCAGCTGATTTATAAAGAAAGACATCCTTACACCAAAATAATCAAGATCTTGATGATCGTTCACCCGCCTGATCATTCTGGGTAAAGGTGCCTGTGCGCCATAATTGGTCCTGTGATGACCGAGGAACAGCACTTTACAGTCTGTCAAAAGACACGCTAAATATGTTAAAAAAATATGCGTGAACGTGAGTTTTTATCGTAGGTTTGCACACAGGAAATCGTTAATATAGCTAATAATGTAAATGTAAAACATGGCACGATCAAGTAAAAACATGGTATGATCAAGTAAAAACATGGCATGATCAAGTAAAAACATGGCATGATCAAGTAAAAACATGGCATGATCAAATAAAAACATGGCATGATCAAGTAAAAAACATGGCATGATCAAGTAAAAACATGGCATGATCAAGTAAAAACATGGCATGATCAAGTAAAAACATGGCATGATCAAGTAAAACAAGTGCTTGAAAGTGGGCATGTAAAAAGTCGGAATAATCGACGTGCGTGCATGAGAAAATGTGTGAACGTGGAGGGAACAAGAGAAGTATGTCAGGACAGAGTAGTGTGGCGTTCTATCCTCTCTGCCGACCCCTTCGGGGAAATGGCGTGATGGTTAGTTAGTTAGTTAGTTATGTAAATGTGTTCTTTGTTTTTTACGTTTTTAAAAGCATTCGATACATCAATATCTACTTAAACGGTCACTCAAGCATTCAATATTCTATGCTGCACAAGAAACTGTACAGTTTCCTGCCCCGTATAAAGTGGGCTTAAGACGAAAGTTGCAAATGGTAATAGAAGCCAAAATGTATTATATTATGCTCCCCCTGCTACGAGAACTGTTGTTGGAAAACTTTTGTCATTTCACCCTAATGATGAAGTTGAAATGTATTAAATAAAATAAGTCACCGTTGTTGGAATATTTCTTAACCTATTTTATACGCGATAACATTGTAATGTTTTTAAAGTTTTTATTTATTTGACAGTAAACTTAAATACACAATTATTATTTATTCTTCTTCTTCTTCTTTCACCACGATCGCTCCTATGTGGAGAATGTGGACAGCGCTAGATCCCTCCACGAGACCCCTATCCCTAGCCATCTACATCCAGGCACACTTGCATTGAAACTTCTTTTAGCCGTTCTTTCATCACTCATTCGCTCCTCATGACCAAACCATCGTAAAAGCCCTTTCTTAATTTTGTCGACAATGCTTATCTCAGCCTTGCAGTTTGCTCTAATTTGGACATTTGTACACCTATCATACATAGTCTTACCACACATAGATCGCATTTCAACAGCATTCAGTCTACTTTCATCTTTCTTTTTCCAACACCACGCTTCACTACCATACATAAAGGGTTGGTACCAGAACTCCTTTGTGTACTGCCAATTTTGCTTAGGTAACACATAGACCTAGGTAACACATATGAAATATTTTAATGTGAAAAACACATAATCCTGACTTATCACAGGAATTTTCTAGCAAGTCAGGAGAAATCTCCAATATAGATTATTTAATTTATGATGCTTTTCTTGCACGATACATCGATTCTTCATAAAGCTCTCAAATGGCCCCCCCGACCAAGATTACATAAGGTACAGGACGTACGTATTGCCAGGGGTATATATTTATTGTAGGGTACATATTACGAGAGGTATATAAAATTTAGCATAAAGCCTCCCCGTACATCACGCTAACTCCCCCTCAAGCCTCAAAATGGGGCACATAGAAGCAAAAACAGACAAATTCTTATGAACTTTTGCCTATAGATCTGGAGTGAGTCGCAGATTACACAACTATAAAGATCGATTACATTTCTTTAAACTAGACAGTTTAGATTTTTTAATAGTCACGTTGACACAACGCTAATAAGCGAAATCGGTCTGCGTGCCAATTTACGACTGCGTAATCCAGACATTTTCAGAGTTGAGCGCTTTTCCTCCAATACAGGATATTGGTTACAATCCTCTCTCTCGTATGTGCAGAGAGTACAATGTAATACACAGGGACAGCACTGAAGGTACAGATGGGACATCTTCGGAAGCTCCGTAGGTGGGTTCAAGAGAAGGTTGCCCTTGAGATATTTGTGATCACTTTTGCTTTTATATTGTGTTATATTTACTAAACATTGTGTTTATGTCACATTTTCATAAACATTATGTTTTAGTCATTTGATTAAGCACGATATGAACAATTTTAAAGGGCATTTGGTCTACCTTGTTTTATTTTTATCTTTTTTTGTATTATATTTAGTATCCTTTTGTCTGTTATTGTTCCGTAACGAAATAAATAAAATAAATAAATAAAATAAATTCGAAACAATGACATAACTACTTTATGGACGAAAAAAATGGAGTAATACAAACGTCTACTATACTTACATGCATAAATGTGATACTACCACTTTCCCTTATCCCCACCTAACGGTGCATAGGGCAATGCATCGGCACTCCATGTGCAGCGTTTATTGATAATCTGGATTTTATCCCAAGACGGGAATACCAGATTTGTGTACAAGTATTTGAACACACCCAAAATGTTGTACAAAATTCATGGTCTAAAAATATAAGTCATCTGCAGGCGATTACTAGTACTTAATTTAACTCGTCAGAAGAGTCTTAATTACAAAAATAAAGTGATTTGCCAATAAAATACTTAACTTCAATATCAATGCATAGACGGAGCTTTCAACTCGCTGGTGGATGATTCTCGATTCGTAACATATATATACAAAATCAAAAATGTTACCTGGTGTGGATATTCGCTAATGAGCGGAATGGGGAATGTTGTAGTACATAAAGTGATCACTTAACCCAGCCACTGACAGGTCATAAGCCCTGTAAACGCTCGAATATCCATATTCATGAATTTGAAAAAAATCTACCTCATCTCTGTAGGGATATAAAATAAAAAATATTTCGTTATATTTATTTATTTATTTACGGAAAAAAAAAATCATTTTAAATACATAGATAAAGCATAAAAGGGATAACAAGCAGTAAAAATAAGTGACAGAACATTAAATTGGTGAAGCTAAGACAGTTAGAACACAATGTGGACACACTCAAGACAGGATCGTGTCTACTTCAGTGAATGTTTAAATCTCGATAGACTTACACCGAAGAAGTCCAGATCCCATCTTGAGTTTACAATACGATACAATCGAGACAGTGGGGCATGAAAACCATAGTTTTGTGGTGACTAAGGAACAGCACGTCATTATTTCTCAACGAAGGTAAGATGATCAATCATACGCTTGGGTACAAGTCCAAAGTATGACACATGAAATATTAATATGAAAATCACATGCAAATAAATATTTCATTTTAACCCCCTACGGGAATCGAACCCGCGACCTCATGCGCGGTAGCCAAATGCGCTACCACTATGCTACGATGCTACCACTATACTATGCTATATTCATGCTACATATGTTAATACTAATAGTAACCTGAGGTAAATGGAGGCCCACCTCTACCCACAACTGTTGGACTCTCTATCAGCCTAGCTGTTTTAAACGATTTTACACACTTTGAATCTGCAAATGCAAATGAAAATTGCTGTAAAAAAGTGTTGGTTAGTAAGTTTCATTGTAATAACGACTCGTTAGTTTTTCTCGATTTTTTAATAAATTACTACACTGGTAAAGAGCTGTCTTTGCTTCTACACCCCACAAATGTGTTGTACCTACCTTGTACCTGTTGAATTATTTGCATATTTAATAAGGAAATATTCACCGCGGAAACCTTACTCCCATTATTTGGGAGATTATTTTTTATTTTTATTTTTCATCAAATTTATGTGCCTCAGATAATAATTTATTAACTTTACAATACACCGTGTTACAAAACTCGACGTACAAGAGGGAAGCCTGGGAATCGGAGTCGATTTTGTAGATTTTTAAATTTTATTTGACCCATAGTTTTTGAGAAAATTAAGTACGAAATTTTTTTGAAAATTGTTTTAAATATATTTTATTTAGTCAAATTAATAGTATCCATAATATAAAACAAATGTAAAGCAGCATTGCTTTAAATATAAATTTGTGCAATTTTTCGTAATCTGCTAATCCAGCTTTTATGAGAAGAAAAAAAAGATTTTTTTTCAAGCTCAGATTCAAAAGTCATATTACACTTTCGACTCCAAATATGATGTAGATTCACCAGTTTTTCTCGAGTTGTACTACAAAAATTTTGTTACTCCATGTATAAAGAAGATGATTTCATATTGTGCCAACGATAGACCAAATCTAAAAACAATATTCTATTTTGGAAATTTATAAAAAAAAACACTTTGAATCTAATCTATCAATGAGATACCCAAATAATATTAATATTCCAAAATTTCATACAAAACATTTCGAAAATAGTTTTTTATATAAGGGAATCATGTATTTCAATGAATTGCCCAATGAACTAAAAATTATTAATTTCTTTAAAAAAATTAATTTAAACTAAAAAAACACATTTATTTCAAACAACTATAATCACTATTTTTGTTGACTTAATTGTTTATTTTTGCATATCTAGTACCTAGATTTATTTTTCAATTTACCTTAATATGATTACTACTTATATTTTACCTTGTTGTACTACTTATATTAACTACTTACTATTATACCTTATACTACCTATATTTACCTTACTATGATTACCACTTATATTATGTATATTTTAGCGTCACCAAGCACAAGTGCTTGTCTTTTTTATGGGTGAGGTATAGCGTTATGGTTATATTGTATAATTATTGTGATATTAAGCTTTGTAAATTTGATTCGATTATATATATATTTTATATATGTATTAAATAAATAAATATTAAATAAATGAAAAAAATAAATAATAAAAAATGGATTTTTTATTATTGTTATTTTCAATACTTTCACATTAACATCACATATAAAATTTACCATTACTACTACTTTTCCCTTATCCCGCACCAAAGGCGCACAGGGCATTACATTCATACACCAAGTGCATTGTTATCTTGATCATTATTTGTTAAATAAAGACAAGATGATCAGTCTTACGCTGCAGCGCCAGTCCAAGGTCTCACATATGAAATATTAAGATCGCCCATCCTTGTTCATATACAGATTTTTTAAATTAAAACTCATAATTAACATTTTTTTTCTTTTCCAGGTAAGTGAACAGCTGGACATCTAAAATGAACATACCTACTGGCACAATAATCTTCTAAATGAGTAAGACTTATATTGGTATTTATCTATTCATAGAGTTAATAATCATTATTATAATTCGTTAATTATAATGATAAATCGTTAGCATTTTGCGTCAGAGCCGCAGGACGTGGACCTGATTTGGCCGATTGCTTGGCCTGGAGGCACTTTGTGGAATCTATATGCTCCACATAGCGGATATGGTATGATGATGATGATGATACAGACACGAATTTATTTAGATACAATTCACATGATTTCTTATTTTATAAAGAAAAGAACTTGAATTAAAACGGAGATTTCTAACTCTATCATTAGATCTTATGTTAAAATCATAAAAAAAAAAAAACGTTTTTTTTTGTTCTACGTGATTTTATTATCAAGTTAGTGACAATTGTTTCGCCTTGTAAGGGCATTATCAAACTGTGGCGTAGAAACATTTAACATCTTATTTTATACAATATTGGCTTATTAGTTACAGTTTTTAAGAATAGGGAGAGGAACATCTGTGGATTTTTACAAAATTCCTGATTTCAATTGGTCTTTAGGAATTATAGGAATCAGGAATTTAGTAAAAATCCACAGATGTTCCTCTTCCTATTCTTAAAAACTGTAACTAATAAGCCAATATTGTATAAAATAAGATGTAAATGTTTCTACGCCACAGTTTTGATAATGCCCTTACAAGACGAAACAATTGGTCACTAAATTGATAATTAAATCACGTAGAACCAAAAAAAACGTTTTTTGATTTTAACATAAGATATCATAGAGTTCTACAAAATAAATGCCATATCAATCAATCTATCATTAGAGGTCATCCTCATACATTTCGAGAATTCAATAGATATGGTTATCAGATTATAGGCAGTTGATCAAATAATGTTGTAATACGTCATGTGGCCACTTAAACTAATCGATAATTTTCTGTCTCTAATAAGATCTAAAATAATCATAAAATAAAATAAATCAATGCATAGATGGAGCTTTTAACGCGCTGGTGGATGATTCTCGATTCGTAACATATATACCAAAATTAAAAATGTTACCTGGTGTGGGATATTCGCTAATAAGCGGAATGGGGGAATGTTGTAGTACATAAAGTGGCCACTTAACCCAGCCAAAGCAATGCTCGAATATCCATATTCCTGAAATTGAAAAAATTCTACCTTATCTCTGTAGGGATATAAAATGTAATAAATACCTACTCCCGTCTTGGGATAAAATCCAGATTTGTGTACAAGTATTTGAACACGCCCAAAATGTTAAATAAACTTAAGTTTAACAAAATACATATCGTATAGCTAAGTATTCATTGAAAAGTTTAAGTAATGTTCATAGTTCGGCGTCATTCGAACTTTCTAGTCGTTAAGCCCATTCTAAAATTATTATTAATGTTATAAGTTTTATAATATTACATAATGATATTTGAAAATTAATACGATATTACTATCTACCACGAACTAACGTTTCTGCGCCTAAAACATTAGGCTTTGTTTATACAGGTAATTTTTAGGCTTATTGATCAATCTTTGGTATTTTTTTATATAGATAATAATGATGCATTACGTTTTTTATAAAATTGTAAAAGAAAATCACAATTAACTGAGAAACCGGTTTGTCAGTAGGTTTTTATTTTATCAAGGGGAGTATAATATTTACATAAGTATAAAATAATATACAAAAAATATCGGATATACCTAAATAATCCACATTCGTTTCCAGAGTTTCTTTGTCTCTGTGGGGATATAAATAATATCTGATATTAGCCCAGCATGGGTATAATCCAGTAATTTGTATACAAGTATTTGTACACATTCAAAATGTTGTTTAAAATATTTACTGGTTAAAATATAAAGCAAAAAAAAATTGGAGAGACATCTTCAGGCGTCTTATAGTAAGTAATTAAGTTCGGATGAGCCTTACCTACACCCAAAAAAGATTGATCGCCAAAAATGCTTAACAATCTTCTCAACAGATGTCACCAGTAAGAAAATCACTTGTAAAGTGAAACGTGGCAGGATAATTCATACTATTAGATGTTCCGAAATTTGTCATGTATGGTTATCAGCTGATGGACGGAATGGGGAATGTTGTAATACATCAAGTGGCCACTTAACTCAGCCAATGACAGGTCATAAGCCCTGTAAACGCCTAGATAATCCACATTCGTTTCCAGAGATTCTCTGTCTCTGTTGGGATATCAATAATATCTAACATACAAAAGTTTAAAATAAAACAGAAATGTAAGTAGGTACTAACTAACTAACCATCACGCCATTTCCCCGAAAGAGTAGGCAGAGAGGATAGAACGCCACACCACTCTGTCCTGGCATACTTCTCTTGCTTCCTCCACATTAATACATCTTCTCATGCACGCACGTCGATTATTCCGACTTCTTTACATGCCCACTTTCCAGCACTTGTTTTACTTGATCATGCCATGTCTTTCTCGGCCTTCCTCGACTTCTACATCCAGGCACAGTCGCATCATATATTTTTTAGCCGTTCTTTCATCATCCAATCGCTCTACATGACCGAACCAACGTAAAAGGACCTTTCTTAATTTTGTCGATAATGCTTATCTCAAGCCTTGCATTCTGCTCTTATTTCAACAGATTACTTGTAAGTACCATAATAATTTATTTATGACAGCAAATTAATATATTTATTTTCTTTCTAATAATATGTTATATTTTGTTCATAAGCCAAATAAACTCTGAGAAAATGGATGGTTTCTATAAAATCATCATCTCAGCCCGTGAAGGTCCACTGCTGGACATAGGCCACCCCCTGCCGTCTCCACTCCTCCCGATCCTGCGCCGCCCCCATCCACCGTCTTCCAGCAAACTTCCTGCTATTGTCCACTAATCTCACCGGCGGACGTTCTTAAGGCCTCTGGACTCTTGGTCTCGACCATCGAAAAACTTTGATGTAAAAAACGCCACATTTAAAATAAAAATTATTAACAAAAAAACAACCCATTTTCTCGAAGGGGTAGGCATAGAGGATAGAATGCTGCACCACTCTGTTCTGGCTTTCTACACATTTAATACGTCTCACCATTCCATATTGATCATATGATCATGTCATGTCCCTTCAGCCTCTTCGACTCTTTGATTCCATGCATTCTCGCAACATAAATAAAAATAATATCCATCTTCTGAATCTGGTAGTGAATAGGGCACTTTATTGTTTCACCAAAAAATCCAGTGTATCTTGATCTTGATTACGCTTCAAGCCATGGCAAAAATATTAGTTACGTAACTTTCTATTTGGGATACTTTTTCAATAAATCTTCAGAAAAAGTAATCCATCTTCTGGTCTTGTGAAGGAACCTAGTCAGCTATTTAGAAAACATTCGCTGACTACTGACTTTAGGAGTAATGTCGGATGTAAAAATAAGAAACTGACAAAGATCTGCCGGCTCTTTCTTTAGGCCTAGGATAAATATATCCCAACGCACTGTTTGCAACAAGAAAATCTAACCTTTATTATGTGGCGGAAGAAATGACGTCACGCGGGCGACGCGGAACAAACGAACGAACCGAACTCTGCCGAATGCTCTCGGACAATGATGGAGAGACATTTTGACCTTCATAGTGACGACACGTCGCTTTTGCACAGATTTCTTGCCGCCAAATTGTGGGGCAAACTAAATTCATTTTTCATTTCCATTATTCATTTCAATCGTAGTTTAAAGTTAAGTTTTCATTGTATTTTCTTCTCGTTAAATTCTGTGTAATAAATGTGCACTTGAAACTGTAAATTCTCTTTCATTTCTCTCTGTGCACCCACAAAAAGCCATCACCACAGAGGTAATAAATCTGGTGACCAAAGTGGTGGCCACAATTATTACGGGAGGCTTACGGTATATCTTCATCATCATTATACCATATCTGCCTCCAAGCCAAGCAATCGGCCGCCAGTTCTCGTGCACCCTCCAAGTCAGGTCCACGTCCCGCAACTCTGCGCAAACTGTTGTCATTTTTTTTTTTTTTTATGACTTAAGCATGTTTGCCTATTTTGGTTCTTGGTATCCAGAACTACGCGACGTATACTTGACAGCAGCTTGGAAGCAGTTTGAATAACCCATATGCTCCATATAGTGCTCCATAAATATAATGTTGAAATATTAGATTACCTTACTCAAAGTTTTCAAATTTCACAAAGAGACATTATAATATGAATTATTTCAATCTACAATAAATTTTATATATTTTTTTTATATTTAACTACTTCATACAAATAATAAATAAACGTAAATATAGCAAAATGTAAAAAGGGTATTTAAGAATTTGCAAATTAAATTAGGAAAAAACTAGCGGTCGGATCATACCCCAAACCACCGCCGAACAAATATACCGGGGTGGATCCGTTTTTATTATATTTTTTGCCATAATTCTTAGGCAGTAAATAACTTTGGCCGAGAAAATAAGACATCGTTTTTATTTATGTAATTTTGATAAAAGGGTGAATTTGACCCTTGCTAAACTCGGGGTGTCGATAACCCTAAAGATTGAATTATAGACAAAATTTATTGTAATCTATAAGAAATTACGAAAATAATTTTCCCCGTTTAAGCGATGACTCATTGTCAATAATAAATCATTTATCAGGACGAGCAGTCGTGGCAATGCCAAAAAATTTATCATTTAATTATGAGTAATGTATCTAAAACTTTGTTTTATTTCACAAAACGCGTGAATCCATCTCCTGAACACTTCGCATTATTTTGTTTACATGTTCGTACAGCCGTCGTGGTGAGATGATGAAATATCTAAGAGGGGTTTTAATCAACGTTAACTACAAGGTCATATAATACAGAATTCCCAATAAATTGTACAGAAACGTGGGAATTATTTTGAAGGGTTTTCGATTAAACTACTTTCAGCCAGTGTAAGCGAGCCCTTTAGGTATACACGATCTTACGATCATAGTGACACCAAACCAGTTTTTAGACCTTGGCTTTCAAATATGTTTTTAGAAAATTAGTGGATGAAAAAACTTTCATAGAGATAAATTATTATTGATACTGAGTAATTAAAATTGTCATCCTCAACGGAGGCGGAGACGAGGAAGTTTGCAAGGGAGTATGGTTCGTTATCTCTCCCCTCAGCCGAGCGATTCTGTTAATTTTGTCGAACTACTGCGCATACGAATTTGTACTGAATTCGTATGCGCAGGAGTCCTGAAACTGTATAGTTTCTTGTGCAGTTAGCAAACTGTCCCGTATAAAGCGAAAACGGGATGAAATTCTGAATGGTCGGCTCAACGTTTGACTGACCTGACATATAACGTTTTTTATGTAAAAATATAACTAGATAATGATTCATTCAATGCATTTAAAAACGTAAAAATCAAATACCATATTTACATTATTATCTTATTTCCTATGTGTAAACATACGATAACAATTTTGTGATCACTTACATATTTAGCGTGTCTTTTGACAACTGAAAAATGTACAGTTTCTTGTTCAGAAAACTGTATAGTTTTTGGTCGAAGTGCGCATAAGTGAGATTCTTTTTGTGAGTATACCAGTTTTATGTGGGTGTTTAGAGAGAGATATGAAAAGGTACTTACAGTTTTATAGTACACGTTTATTTCACTATATTTAGACGCTAATACAAAGAACTTAACTAATTAAACTACTGATTAAAGAGGATTGATGAAAAATAAAAATGAATCCAATTTGCCACAATTTGGCGGCAAGGAATGCTCGGCAAAACGACGTCCTGTCACGCGGATGGCCAAAATGCTTCTCGAAGTTACCCGAGTGTTTTCGGGGCCGCTCGGCTCTGGATCCGTTCGTTTCGTTTCGTGCGCGTGACGTCATTGCTTCCGCCACAATTCTATCCAAATTATAAACCTATCGGGAGACGCCTGAAGATGACTTAACAATTCGTTATGATTATATATAACTTTTACCAGCAAATTTTATTCTGATTTGCGTAATTTTTAATGTATTATTTGTTATTCTACTTGTATTTTACTACTATTCTAAATTAAAGAAAAAAAATTGTTATTATTTTTAGCCGTTAAAATTTACCCCTGCTAACATCTTCATTGCTTTAAATTTACTCACCATCAAATAAACCAATATCAACTAAACCTAAAACTAAACCTAAACATTTTTATGAGGATTTACAATGAAAGCCCCACCCTTTCCCTAGACTGCTTTAAAGACTATTGAGTCTTTTTTCAGTCCAGCCAACTCTTACCGATTTTAAAGATTGTTAGTGTGATAAAAATACCGGATGAATTTACGATTATGTACGCGAACAAATGCTTTCATTGTACCCCTACCACCGTCTCGGCTTATGTATTATAATTGTCATTGTTTCCATCACCCAAAACCAACCAGAGTCGGCCCAAATTAACAGTGGTAGGGATGTTAGTTTCTACCCCGATCATTATTTATTAGTAATTACAACCACCCGTGTGGAGACCGGTATCCCGCCTCGCCTGGCCCCCCATCCCCTACAATAATTATAAAATTTACCCCTGCCAACATCTTCATTGCTTTAAATTTACTCACCATCAAATAATCCAATATCAACTAAAGTACCTAAACATTTTTATGAGGATTTATGGGTTGAGAGGAAAAGAACGTAGATTCACCCTTCGAAACTTCTGCTTAAAAACCTGTCCCAAAACGTGGAGTATTATATCCAGCCGGCGTAGATCTACGGTTTCTGGGGTCGCCTCCATTATTGAAAAGGTGTACGTCCCGTACCGCCCGTAAACGTATTTCACCCCCTCCCCTCTCCTCGTCTCGCAGCCCGCCCCGCTGACGTCACGCTCGGGCCGGGGGCGGGAAAAACAATGCTAGAAGGATGGGTCTGGATACGTCATTCTGTGTGTCTGGATTGTAAACGTGAACGCGGATCTACAGAGTTATCTACGTGGTCGATAAAATATAACCGGCTATATAATATCCATGGTTTTTAACCGACATACCGTAGATTTCGCAGTTGACAAAATAATTGAATAAATTTTAGCTATTAGTCCCTTCGAACAAGAGTTTCAAAGAAGTGACATTCCATACTTTGACAAGTAGTTTTGGAATGTATTTTAAAATTACTAAATTTAGTTCCTTGCTATTCTAATAGGGTTCTTTTCGATAGCACGAATATTCTTAAAAACGTTATAAATATCAAATATATATTTTTACAATCCCAACGAAATAAAACACAATGATCAAAAATGTTGTTTTCATTTATAAATTTATGTTTTAAAAACACGAAAATACTAATGATTTTTAACGTCCGTTATTGGCTAATGACGTCATTCCCGTCCACCGTGAAAGGCGTCAAATTCATTACGAAGTGAGCGCCTATATTGCTGTGACGTCACACCGCATGAGCGTCAAATGAAGGATTTTGCGAGCGATTTGAAAAAGCGCTATTTCAAACCGCGCTAAAAAATTCATATGACAAAGTAAAAAAATTTAAAAAAATTCCGTGATATTGTAATTTTTCAATCAATTTTTTAGAATAAAAAATAAAAATTCGGGAAGAACCCAATTATGAGATATATTGTCAGAGGTTAGTGATTCGCTAATAAAATTATAAAATTATGTATGATACATAATTTTTTTTTTATAAAAAAAAGTTTTTTTTACCTGCGAACAGTAAAAGGATTAGAAAGTAATTGAAAATAATTAACAGTTTAGTATATCGGGGACTAAAATAAATTAATACTAAATCTCCAATAAATTGAATCTATTTAACTAGAAAACGCCCTTGAGGTATATATTTATACAAAAACTGGGCTACATAAATTATGCACAATAATAATACTTGTAAAGGAATAGGAAAAGGTGCGTGAATATAATATATTTATTAATATAAGTAAAGTTTACATAATATGTGTTTATTGACAGTGGAAGGTAACTTTGTTATCTTCCCTTTTATCGAGATTCATAATCGTGCCAGGAGGCTGTAAAAACAATGTTAGACATGTAGGTCGGATATAGATACGTTTTTCAGTGTATCTGGGTATGTTACGTTTGCACAAAAACAGTTGGATCAAAATATTTTTACTGTTAGGGTTCTCCATTTATTTGGGGGTTATCTTTCTTTTAAGATTTACGATGCGAGTGTGTCTACATGACTAGAAGTCGAGGAAAGCCGCGAAAAACATGGCACGATCAAGTACAAGTGCTTGAGAATGGACATGTGAAATGTCGGAATAATAGATAACTAAATAACTAACTAACCATCACGCCATTTTCCCGTAGGGGTAGGCAGAGAGGATAGAAACGCACCACACCACTTTGTCCTGGCACACTTCCTTTGCTTCCTACATCTTCTCATGCACGCACGTCGGCGTCGATTATTCCGACTTTTCACGGGCTATTCTCAGACATTATTATTCCCTGTAAACGCTTAAATACTCACAATTTCACACTTGAAAAAGCTCCTTCATCTCCGAAGTCTACAGACACGCAGACACTATCACGCAGAAGTCGCACATATTTACGCTAAAAGAAATATATTCGTTCTTTATTTCGGCAGTGGGAGCTCCCCGCCCCCCAGAGACACATCAAATCTCTTCTACATTTCAGGCAAAAATGTTAAATCACCCACATAAAGAATGGACGGAAGAAACATGCGAAGTCCCTAAAAAAACATTTTCATAGAAACGATTATTTAGCTCTATAACCGTTGTTTTATTATTATTTGAATCATTATTGATGGTGTATTTTTGTTTTAAGTAAACCTATTAATTTTAAAAATATTATTAAATTATTATTATTCAGTGTTTTTGGGCTTTAGTGTCAAATAAGAACTTATCGAAAGAAGCAAAATTGGCAGTAGGTACACAACGGAGTTCTGGTACCAACCCTTATGTACGGTAGTGAAGCGTGGTGTTGGAAAAAGAAGGATGAAAGTAGACTGAATGCTGTTGAAATGCGATCTATGGACTATGAAATAAGACTATGTATGATAGGTGTACAAATGTTGAAATTAGAGCAGAGTGCAAGGCTGAGATAAGCATTATCGACAAAATTAATAAAGGGCTTTTACGATGGTTTGGTCATGTGGAACGAACGAGTGATGAAAGAACCCGATACGCCGATTATTACGACTTTTCACATGTCCACTTTCAAGAACTTGTCGTACTTGGTCATGCCATGTCTTTCTCGGCCTTCCTCGGCTTCTACATCCAGGCACACTTGCATTTAAACTTCTTTTTAGCCGTTCTTTCATCACTCATTCTCTCCACACGACCAAACCATCGTAAAAGCCCTTTCTTAATTTTGTCGATAATGCTTATCTCAGCCTTGCACTCTGCTCTAATTTTGACATTTGTACACCTATCATACATAGTCTTACCACACATTCGCCTGAGAGATCGCATCTCAAAAGCATTCAGTCTTTTCATAATCTAACATTATCTCCTGAAGTGCGTTTAATACAACCTACTCCTTACAAACATATTCAATTGACTGGACTATATTATTAGAATTCGGTTCACAAAATACTAGTCGACCGACCCCCGCATAAGCCCCCGGAAGAGTCCTATTCTCCGCTCCCTTTTAGCGATCACTCAATTATTTACTTAATTAATGGCGAAAAAATAAAAATCGCTCTGTCATCAATTCTGTAAAAACAATTCATGCATAGTCATCGATTGGCGGAATAAGCGTTATGACGTAGACATATTAAAATGAGTATTACACTATAAAAATATTTAGACGTTAAGGTTCGCTTCGTGGTGTTGTGGTTAGCGAACTAGGCTACCGTGCATGAGATACCGAGCGATTTCTGGCAGGGTCAAATTAATTACACATTTTCATATCAAATTAATATTTTTACTCATTTTGTACCGTTTCGCTTAAAAGAGTTAACTTTACAAAGGACCTTGGAGTTACCTTTGACTCTAAGCTTTCTTTCAACTTTCATGTTGAAAACATAATTAACAAAGCAAACAGAATGGTTGGATTCTTATTGAGGATATCTTTGCCTTTTAAAAAATCAGAAACACTAAAAAAACTATACCTGTCCTTAGTTAGAAGCATCTTAGAATTTGGATCCCCAATATGGAGTCTCCACTATTCTGTTTACATAGATAAAATCGAATCGATACAAGCCAAATTCTTAAGAACTCTTGCCTATAGATCTGGAGTGAGTCGCAGATTATACAACTATAAAGATCGATTACATTTCTTTAAACTGGATGGTTTAGAAAAAAGGAGAAAAGTAATCGATCTCACTTTCTTGCATAAAATTATAAATAGTCACCTTGACACAACGCTAATAAGCGAAATCGGTCTGCGTGCCAATTTACGACTGCGTAATCCAGACATTTTCAGAGTTGAGCGCTTTTCCTCCAATACAGGGTATTGGTAACAATCCTCTCTCTCGTATGTGCAGAGAGTACAATGTAATACACAGGGAAAGCACTGAAGGTACAGATGGGACATCTTCGGAAGCTCCGTATGTGGGTTCAAGAGAAGGTTGTCCTTGAGATATTTGTGATCACTTTTGCTTTTATATGTGTGTTATATTTACTTAAGCATTGTGTGTATGTCACATTTTCATAAACATTATGTTTTGGTCATTCGATTAAGCACGACATGTATTTTGAAGGGCAATTGGTCTACCTAGTTATATTTTTATATTTTTTTGTATTATATTTAGTATCCTATTGTCTGTTATTGTTCCGTAACAAAATAAAATAAATAAATGGTATAAACTATTTATTATTTTACGTAATGTAGTCGAACGTCATCGTCAAAAAAGCTAAAGCTATCCATGAGTTTATTATTTTTTTTTAAAAAGTAAGGAAACGTTAACACTTCGTAAATTTACACAAACTTAGCGGTATTAATTTTTCAATTTTAATGGGGAAACGCCCTCTATTTTTTAATTCCGTAATTTTCTTGAAGAGTAATGAATATTCGAAATTTTTCTGTGAAAAATACAAAAATTATAATTCAAAATATTCCTGATAAAAAAATGCTATAAAACGGATTGACCGCAAACGGATGCTTTAAAAGCACCCGTCTCCTAAGCGCACAAAAAGGGTCGTACTGAATATACAGTTGATGCGTGGAACTTATTTTAAAGTAAATTCTTTCTAACCATCTAAATTATGTAAATACTGTTTCTTCCCCTCTTCCTTTACTTATATTATAATTTTTTTTAATTTTTAAAAAAAACTTGTATAATGTTAATTGCCAATATTATAAGAGCATCTAACAGACATTTTTGTATACCCACGAACAGGCTCATGCCTTTGTGGGATTTTTTGTTTATATATATAAAAAAAAAAAAAAAAATATTTTTCTATGTATTTATGTTACTTTGTAATTTTCTGATAAATTGTATTCACATAATATGTATTTTGATGTAAAACAAATTTATTATTAATAAAAAATAAAAAAATAAATAAAGAAGTGGCTATGTGCTTTTTTCTATTTTAGGCGCTACTTACATCAAAACTTGGTTAAAATATTAATAGACGCATCCTAACAAATAATGACCTGTTTTAGCGGTAAATCACGATTGTGATATTTAAAAAATTAATTACGGACATTATAATGATAGCGAAAATTTTAAAAAAATATTTTCGCACCTAAGATATAAATCACCATCTTATTTAATTGTCCTGTTGTCTATTGTATATGATTTATTATCCCCCGATAAACGTGTTGATTCGAATACTGTATGAAGAAAAATATTGAGAAATAATTTATTTTTACTATTTCACTATTTGTGGCTTACTTTCGTTAGCCTGTCAACAATCTACATATTAATGTAGTACGCACATTTCTACCGAAGGACTCTATTCAAGAACAAGTATTATTCTATTATGCAGTCGTACAATTCAAGCATTAGGGCTCCACACAAAAGAATAATTAATTGAAGTAAATATGTATACATAGGCAACTATTGACACAGGATACAATATGTATGCACCTACTTATTAATTAATTGAATTGCTCGATTATTCAATTATGCTGATAATCGATTATGATAATCTAATAATTATTCTTATTATTCTAACTAACCATCACGCCATTTCCCCGAAGGGGTAGGCAAAGAGGATAGAACGCCACACCACTCTGTCTTGGCATACTCCTCTTGCTTCCTCCACATTCATACATCTTCTCATGCACGCACGTCGATTATTCCGACTTCTTACATGCCCACTTGTTTTACTTGATCATGCCATGTCTTTCTCGGCCTTCCTCGACTTCTACATCCAGGCACAGTTGCATCATATATTTTTTTCCATTCGCTCTACATGACCGAACCAACGTAAAAGACCTTTCTTAATTTTGTCGATAATGCTTATCTCAGCCTTGCATTCTGCTCTAGTGCACCAATCATACATAGTTTTACCACACATTCGCCTGAGAGATCGCATTTCAACTGCATTCAATTTACTTTCATCCTTATTTTTCCAACTCCATGCTTCGCTTCCATACATAAGGGTTGGTACCAGAACTCCATTATGCACTGCCAATTTAGCCTCTTTTGAGTTTTCTCTTATTATTTTTTTTCTTTCTTATTATTCGCCAGTCAATAAACGGTCATACGAATAGCCGGTTCTTCGAAACAAGCGATTGATCATGGCATAAGTTTAAAGAGGTACAACAATTGATTTATTAATACACATAGATCTACCTTGCAGAGTACATTATTTAGAAAAAGTAATGACAGGAAGATTCCGCACCTTTAATTCTTACCAATACACTTACACGGGTCGACCTATCAGAGCCCTTCGACTGCCGGCAAGCATCCGCCCACACACCGCAAAAGGTATGAGCTTTATATAGGGTTACAGTAACAGTATACAATACTAACCCGTTCCTTATGAGGAGCGTTCTTGAATTTTACGATCCATCTAAAATGACTTTTTTTTTCTTGTGGACGAGCTGTTCGCAATTATTTAGAAAGAAAACTTATTTGAATATTAATTATTTAAGGCTATTTAAACAAATATAAAAATACATTTACATGTGGAAAATTACACTATCTTTTTTGTTAATTTTACCCGTACGGTTTTTACACGGTTTCACGACACAGGAAAGCATTTTGGATTGTTTTCTGGACGTCCGACCCGGCCGGCGGTTAAAGAAATACTAAACACGCGTATGGCGGAGTTGGAGGTTTTGGCGGAGTTGAAGTGTCATTCATTTTTTGGGTTCAGTTCATATCTAAGTGTATTAATAAATCAATGGGTACAATGATATGTTCTTATTGTAACCGTCAATACTCAGTGCCGAGTGTTCTGATTGGTTGGGGGTCTACCAGCTTCTAGTAAATGCTGTTACATGTATCATAATAGGTTTTATTAACATCCTTAGTACCTACATAGTACACATACACCGTTATCAAATATAATTTATTTAGTCAAATTAATACTATCCGTAAAGAAAACAAAAGAATAAAAACTTTTGGTTGTCTGTAAAGTCGGTTTACGGACGATAATTTTACGTGATAACGTCATAAGAAAACATTGAAGAAAAATAACTAATAATAAATGTACTTCAGTAAACTAAGATAGACGTCTGGGTTTATTACTGAACGATACACGGTATCTTACAACGAGAATTCACTACAAGGGAAGTTTCCATACAAATTTTCTAAAAATATACGCTTCCAAGGGTTAATTGCACAACACCACTTATTAT
>JAGVSP010006516.1:0-27719 GCA_022494985.1 Micrasema minimum
CCTTTGACGAATTACATAACAGTTTGAAGTACACTTTGCAACGTCAGGATACAAAAATGAGAAACTGCAGACGGTACCTGGGCGACTGACCGGCCGGCCGGCGCGTCTGAAAGCTAGTTACGTGTTCCATACACCACTGTCAGTTCGGCCGCCGGCTAACCGATGCCCGGCGACCGGACGCACAGTGGTGGATCCGGCGCGCACCCGGCGACCGCCTGCCGGATAAATTACGCCGGTACATGTGAAAGCTACGTACCATGCCCATACACTTCACCACCGGGAACCCGGCGCCGGTTGGCCGGCAACCGGGAATCTGAAAAGGCCCTGAATGTCTGAATTATGTGTCACGTACGTAATAATTTACTAATAGCCTAATCAACTGAAAGTATAAAAACCACCTAGGATTCTTAAGGATTCATTTGGATTTCGGCACAGTGAACTGATTTATGTGCTAATATTTATTATAATCAGCGCTCAGAAAAAAATAGTTTTTTGATGGGATCAAAGTTTTACGTGTGGTTAATTATTTTTGTGTAATTTCCACCCTCACTGAATCTTGTTTTAGAATTATGTGCCTGCTACGTACAGCAAATTTTTTTAGAAATTTTGAATTGAATTTTCGTTTCCATAAACTTTTAAACATTTTGCCGCGTGATTCCCCAATCTTATTAACCACACAATGTTCACAAGAATATTTGATTCATATAACACACGTTTTTATCTACTGTACTACGTCCGCCTCCCGAGAGCCTCAACCATGCTTGCCTATTTTACAAGGCATCAGGTTCTCGGCGTCCTGGTCGTCCACTGTTGACAATTCGTCGGCAGTTTGCGTCAGAGCTGCGGGACGTGGACTTGACTTGGGAGGATGCACGGGAGCTGGCGGCCGATCGCTTGGCCTGGAGGCAGTTTGTGGATTCCATATGCTCCACATAGAGAGCGGATATGGTATAATGAATGAATGAATTTTATCTACACATCTCCGCTCTGGGGCTCTACTTTATCATACACGTGTTTGATCATACATTTTTCTACTACTACTACTTTCCTTTATCCGCACCCAATGGTGCATAGGGCACTGCATTGGTACACCAAGTGCAGTGAATCTTGATCATTTGTTACGTCATCACTATTAACAAATGTTTATAAAACTGCCCCTAAGACATCTAACTTGTTTTACTTTAGAAAAAAAAAAAGAAAAAAATTCAAAAGTGAATTTTCAAGCCTGGGTGTTAGTGGCGTTGTTGTTCCCCTCTGTAATAGGGCCCCCTGGCCTGTTGAGGTGGTTTAAAAAAAAGAAAAAAGAACAAGTGTTTAATATATTTCTTGTTTTTCTCCACTTTTGCGCTATTTTCTCATTACGCGTTGGAAAGTCCCACGTCTTCCATATTATTTTGAACAGCATCGGCAGAAAAGCAAGTCGGTTTTGGTGGCTTTAGGTTTGGTATAGGGTGTAGTGTAGGGTGTCCCTTATATGACCAAAAAATTTTTTTTTTCGATTTTGAAAACGCATACCCTCTATCTTTTTTGCAATTACTATGGCCTATTCAGATACGAAATTTCATATGTGTACAATGATTTTAACTCGTGCCGATAAGGCCTCAAGGTTTTTCAATTTTTTTTAAATAATACTCAAAATAAGGGACACCCTAGTGTAGGGTGTAGCCATTTCATCCAATAATCCACACGGGGCTGCAACATCTGTGTCAAAACAATATCGGTATTCCGACATAAGCTCCTGGATAAACCGGAGATATTAAGCGCTCTTTATACGGGACAGAGAACTACTGTACAGTCTCAAACTGTGCAATTTGCAAACGGTCCCGCTTAAAGCGAAAACTGTATGGGATATTGAAGTGTCGGCGATACGTTTGGCTGATCTGACAGTTAATGCTTTTTATGTAAAAATGCCAAAGGTAGACCAAATCTATAAACAATATTCAATTTTGGAAATCTATAAAAAAAATACAATTAAAACACTTTGAATCAAATTTGTCAATGAGATACCAAAATAATATTAAAATTCCAAAACCTAATACAAAACATTTTGAAAATAGTTTCATATAAAATAAGGATATAAGGGAATAATTTGTTTTAATGAATTGCCCTAAGAATTAAAAATTATTAATGTTCTAAATTTTTTTAAATTTAAATTAAAAAAACACAGTTATTGTAAACGACAATAATCACTATTGTTTATCTTACTTAATTGCATATTTTCCTTATCTAGTACCTAGATTTAATTTTTAATTATCCTCATTTACTTATAAAATATTATGTAAACTTTAGCGAAATCTCCCTCACCAAGCACAAGAGCTTGTCCTTTTAATTGGAGAGGGATAGGGATAAGTGTTATTATTATATAATTATGGTCGTAAGTTTTTGTAATAGTTGTTTATTAAAATATTAAATAAATATTAGAATTAAAAATAAAATTTTAAAATGTAAACGTTTAAGTAGGTATTGGCATATTAAATGCTTTTAAAAACGTAAAAAAACAAATAACATATTTACATTATAAGCTATATTAACAATTTCCTGCGTGCAAACATATGATAATAACTTACGATCGCGTTTAAAAATACACATATTTAGTACAGTCAGTCTTTGACAGACTGTACAGTTTTCTAAGCTGCACACTGTGCAGTTTTCGGTCCCGTATAAAGAACGCATTAGAGTCGTATTTGCTGAAAACACCGCGGTTAATATGTGCATTTTAAAACACCATATAATAACTGGATTTTTGGACGTAATCCCTTACAAACAGAATTAGAGCAGCTTCTACAGCTAATAAACATTAAATCTAAAAACATTATAAACAAATAATATAAGTTCATATTTCAAATATACCTTGGACGTGTGCCGAAGCGTAAGATTGATCACCTTGCCTTCATGTAACAGATGATCAAGATTCACTATTGGGTGCGGATAAGGGAGAGTAGTAGTAGGTACTTGAATGAATCGCGACTTTTGCAAGTATGTTATTATGTAATCACACACTCTTGTATTTTGTATTTTATATTTTATAATTAAAATGATCATCATCATCATTCTATATCCGCTCCCTAAGTGGAGCATATGGATTCCACAAACTGCCCTTCAAGCCAAGCGATAATGCAAAGTGCGCTGCATCGATACACCAAGTGCGGAGAAGTTTGAGCATATATTATGTTCCATAAGTGTAAGATGATCAGTAGCTCGATCACAGATCACTATCGACGCGGTAATAAGCGACGTGATAACGATTTTCTTACCATGGATGTTTAACGTTTTCGCGATCACAATGGAACACGCGTTAAAAGTTATCGATCGGGATTATTAAACGAGCGCATCAAGTCGCGAGCCATTTCCCGAGATATATCTTCTTCGCACATATCTTCTTTCAATCTTTCTCGAGTGCCGTATTGCATTTAGCCGTCGTTCGGCAAGCCAAATATTGAGAAAAGCAGTCGACATAATAAACAATCCGACATGCGCGTTGACTTTCTTGATTTGACGTTTGACGTTTAGCCGCGATATTTATTATCATTTATGGTGCTCGGCAACGCGAACGTGGTATGAACATATGTTCATTGTGATCGGTCAAATGGTTAGCGTTTGCACGTGGTTAGCACGTTTTTAACTACGTCGATAGTTATCTGTGATTGAGCTCCTGTCTTCCGATTCAGCGTCAGTCCAAAGTATCATACACATAAATATTTTTGTACCGCGTCAGTTTAAACACGATTTAACTTTCTGTTACTGCGCATAACGCGCCAGTTAAACCTGATTTAACTTTAACCAGAAGTAATTAGGGGTAATTAGGGACACGTAGGGGAGTTTCGAGTAATATTGACAATGGGGTAATGCGAGTGGTGTGACCTATTGACGTGTGTATGACGTCACGCGTCAGTTGGCGCGTTACACGACAGGTTCACAGGGATACATGGTGTAACAAAACTCGTAGTACAACACGAAAACTGATGAATCTACATCAAATGAATGTGTAATATGACTTTTTGAATTTGGAAAAAAATTATTCTCATTAAAGCTTTCATAAGTACTTCATCATCATCATCATCATACCAAACTGCCTCCAGGCCAAGCGATCGGCCGCCAGCTCCCGTGCATCCTCCCAAGTCAAGTCCACGTCCCGCAGCTCTGACGCAAACTGCCGACGAATTGTCAACAGTGGACGACCAGGACGCCGAGAACCTGATGCCTTGTAAAATAGGCTTAAATAGTAAGTACTTACCGCAGATTAAAAAATTGCACAATTTTTTATTATAACGCGGCTTCCTATTTTGTTTTCTTTATAAATAGTATTAATTTGACTAAATAAATTATATTTGATAACAATTTGCAAAATATTATCAAAAAAATCTTCTACTATGGGTAAAACAAAAAAAATGTACAAAATCGACTCCAAATATAATGTCATTGGTTTCCCGTTTGTACATCGAGTTTTAGAGCAGAGTGCAAGGCTGAAATAAGCATTATCGACAAAATTAAGAAAGAGCTTTTACCATGGTTTGGTCATGTGGAGCGAATGAGTGATGAAAGAACGGCTAAAAGAAGTTTAAATGCACGTGTACCTGGATGTAGAAGCCGCGGAAGGCCGAGAAAGACATGGCATGACCAAGTACGTCAAGTACTTGAAAGTGGACATGTGAAAAGTCGGAATAATCGGCGTATGTGCATGAGAAGATGTATGAATGTAGAGGAAGCAAAGGAAGTCTGTCAGAACAGAGTGATATGGCGTTATATCCTCTCTGCCTACCCCTACGGGGAAATGGCGTGATGGTTAGTTAGTTATGTATACTTGATTATTTTGAAAACAAAGATGGCGCATTAGTAGTATATCGCGATATGGACTCAAAAACTCAATAAGTTCAACTGTGAGCGAGTGATATCTTGGAGTGCCAAAGCAGTGCCCTATGTATAGATTTACCAGACCGCCCCTATTTGACGGATATTCCGTATTTAAAAGGTTTGTCTGTGACGTTTGAAACTTTAAACATTAGAACGTCATAGCCAAACCCTTGTAAATACCGTATGAATAGGGACTTAAAACGTATTATCAAGATGCCTGTATTTTTACTTGTTGAAAATCAACTCAATAGGGTTCTTCCCGACAGCATGAATATTCTTAAAAACGTTATAAATATTTAAAGTATATTTTTACAATTCCAACGATATAAAACACAATACTCAAAAATTTAGTTATTATTAATAAATGTATGTTTTAAAAACACGAAAATACGAATGATTTTTAACGCCCGTTATTGGCTAATGACGTCATACCCGTCCACCGTGAAAGGCGTGAAATTCATTCCGTACTAAGCGCCTATATTGCTGTGACGTCAAACCGCATGCGCGCCAAATGGAGGATTTTGCGAGCGATTTGAAAAAGCGCCATTTCAAAGTGCGCTAAAAAATTCAAATGACATCGTAATTTTTTTTTTAAAAATCCCTTGATATTGTACTTTTTCAATCAATTTTTTGAAGTAAAAAATAAAAAATCGGAAAGAACCCCATTGTTACACGTAAAAATACAACATTTTCGTCTTTATGTTTGTTTGACCTTTTCTATCGTAAAAACATCAAATGAGTCTATATTTGCATATAAGGGACATGAAAATTGAGTAATTAAGTGAATATTAAGGAATTCCTGCCGATTAAACTCTGTAGAAAATAGCGGAAATTACGTATAAATAACTCAAAATTTAAAATTATAATAGTTTTAGTAAATAAAACTTTTGACTAGCAGTAGAACTTGCCATGTATCTACTTCCCGACCACGTGTTGCCCATTCGACAGCTACGCTAAACGCAGTATGACTCATACTTGCGGCATACATACCCAATCAACGCTCCCCTGCATGGTGAATATTGCAATGGCATGTTGACGCAAAGCGCGGTGGATCTCCGGATCATATTTAGGGCACGTGAAATCAATAACCATGATATTTTTCCAGATCGTGTGGTACTTAAATAACTATACAATACAGAACTAAAACTACTTAGACTCCCCATGCAGTGCCTAGGACAGAGAGGATAAACGCCATATGGCCCTCTACTTTCACTGACATACATAGCTTAGCATGATTCTACTTTTCATTCACAATCGTACCAAATGCATAAGCACCATATAAATGTAAACGATATTCCGACTTGTCAACAAATCTAAGTACTTGTCGTACTAGAGTCATAATGCCAGTTGTTATCTCGTCTTCCTTCTTCCATCGGCTTCTACATCCAGGCACGCTTCATTTTAAACTTCCTTTTAGCCGACCCTTTTCTCCTCTATGGCTTGCGAACGTGGCACATAACCACCGGCCAAGATAGCAAGAGTTCTGAGTTTTGAGAGTAGGTGTCTAAGAAGAAATTTTATCCATGTGGGCGTGTTTGGACATTTGTAAAGAGAACACATAGGTGAGTGCAACTGGCACTGGGCAACCAATTTGGTAGCTACTGTCATCCGGCGGACCTCGTTCCGGCTTGGCTAGGCCAATATACTACGGTATCTAGCCTCCCGAGAGCCTAAACAAGCTTGCCTATTTACAAGGCATCAGGTTCTTAGCGTCCAGGTACGTCCACTGTGACAGTTTTGTCGGCACGTTTGCGTCGGGAGCTGCGGGAACGTGGACTTGACTTAGTAAGAACCCACGTATACTGCGGCCGATCGCTTGGCCTGTGAGGCAGTTGTGAAATTCCTATTGCTACACATAGGGAGCGGATATGGTAATGATGATTGCTGATGATGAGTAAGAACAAGTCTATACCAACAAAATCGCAACTGAAACTTACTGAGTCTACTTTCAGCCTAACTCACAAACAGAAAAACACCAAAAAATTCAATAAATACCAAAGTTATAAGTTAAAAAAAAAAAGCTATACACATTGTACCCCAAATACTTTCCATTAGATTACATAAATAATTCAAATGAAATTGTTAGTATAGCTTATGTGAGGTTGGGTGATAAATGAATTAATATTAAGGATACGGTCGTATCCAACTTATATTTCGATTTAATAATGCAAGTATAGAGACCCAAACATAATACAGAAGTAGGGAAATGTTAACCTTCACTAAGCCATAGGGCGTTAGTATGAATAATCTATATTCAAAGAACAACGGTGTCCAGACAACGTTATTTTCTAGGAAAAGACTTAACCATTGATGTCGCTGATTATCTGGAAGGCGTGGGCGGTTCGGCAAAATGCATATAAATACCTTTTTACTAACATGTCACCGTAACGGCTTAGCGTGAATTTGCATAGATTTAATAAATTAAGCGGATGCGAGACCACGTGACCGTACTCGTGTCTCCAAACAATCGTAGCTCTTGATTTTCTCCCTGTAATGTAAACTAAGTACTAGATATTTTTTTTTGACGTGACAACGTCTAATAAATCGATGAAAGCCGGCTGCACACACGAAAATGCGTGAATCATTGTCACGTTCCGCCTGAGCCGAGTGTGCAAGCGAGAGCGCGGAACAAGCGATAGAGAGGCACGATCGGCCTAAGCGTTCGGTTTAGTGACGCATCTATCTCTCTTCCACTCCATCGGCCGATGCGTACGAGTAGAAGGGAGACAGCAGCAGCACACAAGAGAAAAAACAAAAAAAATGTTAATTTATGGAAAAAAAATATTTTCAATTAACTCCTGCTTTGTATTATATAAAAGAATGATAATTCAGTAATAATAATTCAATTGACGTTATCACATAAAATTATCGTTCGTTAACCGACTTTACAGACAACCAAAAGTTTTTTAGATATCAAAAAGAAGTATTGCATAGTCTTATTTTATTTTGTTTGGAACACAAACAGATGAACAGGTTATATATAAACAAAAATGCGTATAATAAGGATGCGCGGGAACTCGCGGCCGATCGCTTGGCTTGGGGCAGTTTGTGGAATCCATATGCTCCACATAGAGAGCGGATATGGTATGATGATTATGATGAATAAAAAAACCGGTAATTGATTATAACAGGCCTGATATCAAATTATATGTTTTCATTGTTTCATGCTACGAGGACGACGTAAGCGGAATTAATAAGTGAATACTTCGAATCTCCTTCCAGCACAACTTGTTTCCTGCTTTCTGGCACAGTTATTTTTGACTACTTGAGAGCAGCCCAAAAATTGAAGTATTTGAGAATATCATAAGAACTCAAATGTTTCTATTATATTTAAAAATAAATAAATGTATGTCGATGTGAAATATACATTTGCTGTGTAAAGAATGACATGCATATCTCAACAGTTTCCTAGTAAGAGCAAATTGCTTACACATGTTTCATACGATTACATCGATATAATATTAACCCTCCCCCCCTTCAGCGTAATATCGTGAGAGTTATATAACCACTTATTTTTTTTTCAAGTAAAACAAGTGCTTGAAAGTGGGCATGTAAGAAGACGGAATAATCGACGTGCGTGCATGAGGAGATGTATGAATGTGGAGGAAGCAAGAGAAGTGTGCCAGGACAGAGTGGTGTGGCGTTCTATCCTCTCTGCCTACCCCTTCGGGGAAATGGCGTGATGGTTACTTAGTTTAGTTAGTTAGTTAGTTTATTTTTTTTAGATATTGTATTAATCACAAATCGAATATCATGATTTTACAGAAGATGCATTTGTAAATAGATGCAATAATACCTGCATAATTATATATTGGCTAGATATGATAATTCTTAGCATAGTGGTAGCGCATTCGGCTACCGTGCAAGAGGACGCAGGTTCGATTCCCATAGTAGGTCAAAATGAAATATTTATTTACATTTTCATGTTGATATTTCATGTGTGATATCTTGGACTGGCGCTGAAGAGTAAGACTGACCATCTTGGTTTTCCAATGCAGTGCCCTATGCACCATTGGGTGCAGATAAGGGGAAGTAGTAGTAGTAGTATGATAACTTAACGAACCGATATCTCAGAAATGACACTACCATTTCAAAGTTCAGATTATTAGGTACGATTATTATTATTATTGAAATCCCAACAGAGACTGAGAAACTCTGGAAACGAATGTGGGTTATCTAGGCGTTTACAGGGCTTATGACCTGTCATTGGCTGGGTTAAGTGGCCACATGATGTACTACAACATTCCCCCATTCCGCCCATCTTCTGACAACCATATAAGACAAATTTTATATATTGAATTTGTACAGAAGTTTCCACATTTGAGTTGGTTTTTCAACAATTTTTAACATTTTTTCTCTAGATGTCACTAACCCAGCCAATGACAGGCTATGAGCCTGTAAACGCCTAGATAACCCACACTCGTTTCCAGAGTTTTTCAGTCTCTGTTGGGATATCAATAATATCTGATATCAGCCCAGCATGGGTATAATCCAGTAATTTGTCTACAAGTATTTGTATACGTTCAAAATGTTGACAATTATTACTATTGCGAAATCAAAAATTATTATTTTTAAATTATGACGTTGTTGCAGCAAATGAGCTATGTATGTGACTAATGAAAAAAAAGAGTAATTACTGCAGACCTTTTTTTAACAGTTCTTGGAATGAATTTTTTATGAACTACGCACTTCTTTTTCTCAGTGTAACCGAATTATTTGATCGGTTTTATTAGTTCAGAGCCTTCTAGCTTCTAGATGGTTTGTTGTCCTTAAGACACCACATGGCTCACCCAGAGAAGACATTAGAGTTTACGTTCTGATGGAAGCACAAATAAATCCAGCAGTCTGGCTTGCGTAACGTTAAATTCAATTTTCTTTCCTATCAAATAAATTCCACAGTAAGAGACAAAGGATACCGATATAATCATTATCATACCATATCCGCTTCCTATGTGGAGAATATAGATTCCACAAACTGCCTGCAAGCCAAGCTATCGGTTGCCAGATCCCGTGCATTCTCCCAATCCAGGTCTAAGTCCCGTAACTCCAACGCAAACTGCCGACGGATTGTCAGCGGTGGACGTCCAGGATATTATTTGCCACGATCGATTTCGAAAAGACAAAAGTCGGGATTTAAAATAAAAAAAACGAATTAAAGCTTTGTAAATAAGATTATTCACAGTCATAAACCAAGGTTAATTTTTATTGTAATATCCGATACGTTTATTATTTACGTTTAGCTTACTATGCAAGTATGCTTTATAATGAATAATAATAACTACCAAAATATACTCATTTAGCTATCAACATTTCTTACTTTTGATATGAATCTAATTTAGGTGCCAACATTATTTTAGTTTGACGTAATGAGCCTGTTGATTTCGATTATACAATAAAATATTTCCTTAATGCCAAATATATTTTCGGACCGAGGTGCCTGTTGATTTCGGATCGGGATTATAATAAAAATATTTCCGCAAACCTGATGAAACCGAAAGATTGGATTTAACATTGGCACGCTAGCAAAAAATGTAACTTAAATAGGGTTTAATAGTTTATTCTTAACATAACAGGTGTTATTTTCATTGATAACACATGAATTTTGGACACAGGTACTTTAACTTTAATTTAATTTTTAAACTTCAATATATTGATTTTCAGTGACAGTTGTCTATGTTAAGAGGATGCGTTGTCGTGTGACCTGCGGCCGGTCCCCATAGAATCGTAATCCTCGATTTTCTCCCCGAATTTTACGCTAAATCAAAGATTTATACATACGTTTTACGTAGATATTAACCAGAAGAGTGTTCGGTGTAACTTAACAACTTGCCGTGCTTTTTATGAGGACTAGTCTATTGCTAAAATCCATAGATATGACAAGATGTAGAAAAAGAGTCGAAGAGAGAAATTTATACAGTAGGTTCAGATAGGTTGGGTTTAATAAAATAATATAAATCAAATGGCTATTTAAAAGCAATATTCTTTATAATAGGTTATGAAATTTATACAGTAGGTTAATGATAGGTTAGGTTAAATAAAATAATAGGTTATGAAATTTATACAGTAGGTTAGTGACAGGTTAGGTTAAATAAAAAAATAGGTTAAAATTTATACAGTAGGTTAATGATAGGTTATAAATAAAAAAATAGGTTTAATTATACAGTAGGTTAATGATAAATTAGGTTAAAAATATAGGTTAATGAAGGTTAGGTTAAATAAAAAAATAGGTTATGAAATTTATACAGTAGGTTAATGATAGGTTAGGTTAAATAAAATAATAGGTTATGAAATTTATACAGTAGGTTAATGATAGGTTAGGTTAAATAAAATAATAGGTTATGAAATTTATACAGTAGGTTAATGATAGGTTAGGTTAAATAAAATAATAGGTTATGAAATTTATACAGTAGGTTAATGATAGGTTAGGTTAAATAAAATAATAGGTTATGAAATTTATGCAGTAGGTTAATGATAGGTTAGGTTAAATAAAAAAATAGGTTATGAAATTTATACAGTAGGTTTATGATAGGTTAGGTTTAATATTATAATTAACAGCCAAATAGATTTTTAAAAACGAAATTTGTGAAGGCGTAACCAAATGAAGGCGTGTCCAACCAATCACAGCTTACACCTACACACCTACACATTCTACAATCCATAGAGTAAAAATATTTTGAAATTTTGACAGCTGCACGGCAAGTTGTTAAGTTACCCCGAGTGTTCTTTTAATAATTAACCTCCTGAAATAAATAAATTATCAAAAAATAAGACGATGCAAACACGCAAAACGAACGAAATAAACGATGCTATGCAAAAAAAAGTGTAAAAAAATAAGTGCCTCAGTGCTACATTCCAGAGAGAAAATGAAGGACTACGATTATATGTTGAAACGGCTGCGGTCACGTGGTAGCGCATCCTTTCTAGCTTAGAATTTTTGTCGATACATGTACGTTTATAATACATAAAATACATAGTTAACAATGTTTACAGTACACAACTAAAAAAGATACGAAAGAAAACAGGAAAACAAACAACGATATACAATACTACCCATCTAATGATTTTTTAACAACCATTTTTAAAAAAAACAGAAAAATAAATCACAATCACCTTTTCCAAGTAGGTATTATTTAATTATTTACTATTCTTTTAACCATCTGACAACATAATGCCTTTACTTTTACCTTTAATAATAATTAAAATAAAATGAATTAAGCTTCTGGTGGCTGTTTTATCAGTTTACCGCAGCACAAATGCATTTTATTTAGAAATTTGCGGTTTAGCTATGAAAATTCGAACCTTTTGTTTCAAATACCTTCACATTATTTGAAAAACGTAAATACCTGAAAGTTGGAATGAAATATCCTGAAATTATTTCAGTAAAACCCTGAAACCTGAAATAAGAAAATTTTCTCGTATTTTTAAATTATCTAAACACCATTGTCACTGCTAAAATAAATTTAAACGTTTTTCGGATTGAAGATTGTGTCTGAACATGTTTCAGGAAAAATGTCAATGTCTAACCTGAATGTATGTTGGTTTATATATGGTAATCACGATCATTTAAAAGTGAGAACTTTCATTTTTATTTACCCTGTTTTGTGAGTTTTATCGCTTCGTGCGTTATCGACGCGAAACACGAATTGATAAGCTTTCTGTCGTAACTTTACGTTTCGTTTGGCCGTGCGCGGGTGCGAAGGTGATAGCGACCATCCCCCCCTAGACGAGATTGGAGACTGAAGCGCCTGAAGTTGGCAACATTGCTAGTACCGGAGTGCGACGGTTGCGGCACATCGATTTGCGCTGGCGCCGATTTGGAATACCTTTTATACGTCATTCTGAAAACGTAATGGCCGAATATAGAAAATACTATATTTTCAGGCAGTAAAGGGCTTACAAAAACACTGAACTAATATAACGAGCTTGTTTTTAACTTGATTCACAGAAATGTTTACCACTGAACGTAATAAAAATGAAAACAAGCTGACTCACCGACTTACAAAATAATTATTGTTACATAGGAATCTAGGAGTACGATTATTGTGTATGTGTATGTAAATATCTAAAACTTTTCACATGTAAATCATTTATATAAAATTAATTGAGTTAATTTACCAACTGCTACCAACCCTTATGTATGGAAGCGAAGTATGGAGTTGGAAAAATAAGGATGAAAGTAGATTGAATGCAGTTGAAATGCGATCTCTCAGGCGAATGTGTGTGGTAAAACTACGTATGATAGGTGCACTAATGTGGAAATTAGAGCAGAATGCAAGGCTGAGATGAGCATTATCGACAAAAGTAAAAAAGGTCTTTTACGATGGTTCGGTCGTGTAGAGCGAATGGATGATAAAAGAACGGCTAAAAAAATATATGATGCGACGTTGCCTGGATGTAGAAGCCGAGGAAAGCCGAGAAAGACATGGCATGATCAAGTAAAACAAGTGCTTGAATGTGGGCATGTAAGAAGTCGGAATAATCGACGTGCATGAGAAGATGTATGAATGGGGAGGAAGCAAGAGAAGTATGCCAGGACAGAGTGGTGTGGCGTTCCATCCTCTCTGCCTACCACTTCGAGGAAATGGCGTGATGGTTAGTTAGTTAGTTAGTGATTGAGTTAATTTACTTTACTACAGAATTTCTTGAAATTAAACCAACTATTAAAAAATATCGCATTTCAAACAATTTTAATAAATTTTGAAATTCCAAAAAAGTAAACGTACCTAAAAAATTTAAGTAACTTACCAGAGGTATAAATAAATAATAAAAACCATTTTTTTATTATTAATTCAAAATCGAGGATAATTGTCGAGTAGTACCTAATTATCTTTTATATCCCAACGTTATCCCCCGAAGTGAAATTAATGCAACCTACTCCATAATCACATGTTACAATACATACATTTTTTCTTTTAAATATTATTATCTCAGCCAGATCATTGAAGCGTATAACTGATAACCGCATCCTTCAATAAAAACGCGCTCAAGACAAGGGATAAATAGGTACTTTTTAAACATAAATTTTCTGTATAAAATGACTTAAGTAAAAACAGTGTGAAGTAAAACTGAAATTAACAAAAATTAATTAACACTGAGGTCCAAGATAGAAAGTAAATAATAATTATTATTACAAAATTTGGAATTCATAATTTTTTTATCAGGACCAAAGACAAAATTTAATGTACTATTTAAGTACATTTTTAACATGGAGAGGATTATGCTTGGAATAACATTAAGAGACCGAAAAAGGAACGATTGGATCCGACGCCAGACAAAGTTCTGCGACGTGGTGGAGCGAATTGCTTGGTTGAAGTGGAAATGGGCCGGTCACATAGCCAGAATGACGGACGACAGATGGACGAAACGCGTTCTGGTGTGGAGACCGAGGAACCAGAGGCCTCAAGGACGTCCACCGATGAGATGGGTGGACGACATCAGGAAGTCTGCTGGAAGACAGTGGATGGGGTCGGCGCAGGATCGGGAGGGGTGGAGACGGCAGGGGGAGGCCTATGTCCAGCAGTGGACCTCAACGGGCTGAGATGATGATTTAAGAACATACTTTATTGACTAAAAGGCGTTTTTTGGTAGGCAAGTTATTTAAATATTTAATTTTAAATCGATCAAATAAAATGTATGTTTATAAGTAATTAAATAACTAACTGCCATCTCGCCATTTCTCCGAAGGGGTAGACAGAGAGAATAGAACGTTACACCACTCCGTCATAGCATCTTCCATCATCCATCGTCGTCCATCTTCTCATGCGATCTCCCAGGAGCTAAGACTTTCTTAAGATAAAAATCGTCTTTATCAAAATGTAAGACTTAAGTCTTATGCAAAGCACCGAAGAAAAATAATCTTTACACTACATTAGGTATAAAAGAAAAAATAAACAGAAAAATAAAAATTTCTAGTATAATATCAACCTAATGACAATTTCTTTTATCCTTTTAATAACTTTTGATTCGGATGTAAATTGGAAATTCAAAAAAGGTAAAAAAAGTGGGTACTTAAGGGAAATTTGGCGGGAAAGGAAAATATATGAAATTTTCTTTTAATGGAAAGCATTGATGGGTAAACTCCGCGTTGGTACTTTTTAAAGGAAAATCGCTTCCATAAAAAATTTGGAGGTAAAAGTGACCGAAGCAGAAATTTTCGAAAATAGTATTTTTGCTTTAAAAGTAAAAAAAATACTATTTTATGAAATTCCGATGACTCAAGCAGATGTTACACGGGGAAATTCTTAGAGCATGCTTATACTGGGTGTAACAAAACTCGATGTACATGCGGGAATCCAGTGAATCTACATCGTATTTGGAGATGATTGTGTAATATGACTTTTTAATCTGAAAAAAAAAAATTCTTTCAACAAAAGTTTTCATAAGTAGTAAAATTGCTCAAATTCTTTTTAAACGCGTTTTGTTAATTTTGTTTTCTTAATGGATAGTATTAATTTGACTTAACACATAATATTTGAAAACAATTTGCAAAAAAATGACGAAAAAAAAAAAAACTTCGTACTCAATTTTCTCGAAAACTAAGGGTCAAATCAAAAAAATATTACATTTAATATTCTACAAAATCGACTCCAAATATTATGTAGATTCACTTAGTAGGTTTCCCGCTTGCACATCGAGTTTTGTTACACACCCTGTAGATACAAATACAACACTCCACATTTCCCTTAGTATCGAATATTCATACCTCCCAAATCTTCAGATTCTATGCGGAACAATCCCTTTCTGCTCAGGGTCCCAGATCTGGAACAAAATACCTTTCAGTATAAAAAATGCGCCATCTTTGTTCACTTTTAAGAAACGCATAAAGCGTTATTATCCATCCTTAGAACCTTAATTTCCCATTATACATTTCCCCTTTCCTCTTGCCACCTATTTCCGAATTCATTACCTGATCCCACTTCTTTTTTTGTATTCAACATAAGACAGTCTGCTAACCAAACTAAAAGCTGCAAATAATGAGGTATTCATACATAGAGTTCGGTGAGTCTAACTTAAACCATAGATTTCGCAACGATCAAAACAGTAGTCAATCTATAATTGTAAATAAAACTTTATATTTGTCTACAAGGATTTGAACACCCTGAAATTTGTAACTCACAAAAAACCTCGAACTAGAAACACTTTATTATGGCTGGCCTACTTATTAAATCTGTACTATTTTCGTCAAGGCTTCCTTATTTTGGACACAAAGTTCTAAATAAACTTTACAAACCGTGTTTCTGAATTCCAGTAGGGCGTAAAGAGGCTTATCACCGTCCTAAATATAACAATGAAGTCTGGCCGCATTTAAACTCATTATAATGGGTAATGAGATGGACTGAAAGCCTTTTAGTCCAGCATAGGGTCCCAGTAGCTCGATCACAGATCACTATCGACGCGGTAATAAGCGACGTGATAACGATTTCTTACCATGGATGTTTAAAGTTTTCGCGATCACAATGGAACACGCGTTAAAAGTAATCGATCGGGATTATTTTTTAATACTGCCACATTTTAACCTGATGCTTGGCAACACCTAATATTAAATGTTTCAAAATATTTACGTTTTTTTCAAGACGTTCTACGCACTTTTTTTCTCCTCAAATGCGTAGAAAACGAGCGCATCAAGTCGCGAGCCATTTCCCGAGATTGAATAACGTACGAAATTCAACTTCGCTCATTTCAAGAGGATCGGTTGAATCTCGCACATATCTTCTTTCAATATTTCTCGAGTGCCGTATTGCATTTAGCCGGCGATCGGCAAGCCAAATATTGAGAAAAGCAGTCGACATAATAAACAATCCGACACGCGCGTTGACTTTCTTGATTTGACGTTTGACGTTTAGCCACGATATTTATTGTACCTTTTATCTATAGTAACGCGACCGTGGTATAAACGTGGTAAGAACGTATGTTCATTGTGATCGGTCAAATGGTTAGCGTTAGCACGTGGTAAGCACGTTTTTGACTACGTCGATAATTATCTGTGATTGAGCAATATTTTTTTCATACGATTTAGATGCCTACCAGAAGCATGTTTGTATCGTTTTGTTTTAAGATAATTTGTCTCTTAAATACAATACTGTTTGTTTCTTAAATACATTATGTGTAATAAATGTATTTTATTTTAAGAAGGTTGACCGGAAGAAATTGCCAAGAATCGTAAGTCCGCAATTTGAAAATCGTATTACGATATAATATAACCTATACGAACAATGTAAAATTGTGCATAATAAAGTGCATGTTGTCTTAGGTTTTCATTTTTATTTTTGTCATCATTATATACGAGTATACATTAGTATACGAGTGCCTGGTCGAGTTACCCGTAGTAATGCACTTTTTACTGTAGCCAATCATCGACCAATGAATTACAGTGCTAACTCACCGATACGACGAATGCACGCACTGGCTAACAAGTATGCTAATAATATTGATGTTTTCAACACTAATCTAGTGCATTTTAGGGAACAGTGTCTGGATGCCATCTCTGGTAGTAATGAATAGCTACCTACTGTGTAATCATTTAAAAATGTCTATGTAAAAGCCCTATGGGCGTTAAAACAATAAAATAAATAAATTATAATGTCCGTAATTAATTTTTAAAATAGCGTAAGTAAGATAAATCTTGCATCGATGTTTGTTTCTACTAATCTACTTATATTGAGAGGTGACGACACTCATGATTTCCCAATTTAGGCGTGTTATTTTTTAAACATTTTGTTTGAATAACGTTGAAATATGGACATCCCGCTAACAGTTTGGCTACCAAGCATGAGGTAGCAAGTTTGATTCCCGATGGGGTCGGTATAAAATATTTATTCGATTGTATTTTCAAATAAAAACATTTCATATGTGATAGCTTGGGCTGGCGCTGAAGCGTAAAACTGATCATCTTGGCTTCATGTAACAAATGAGGAAACTAGTGGTAGATATGTACTATATTAATATTTTTGATACTACTTTGATAGCACAATAAAAACTCTTACCGAAAGTTTTAAAATGCATAAGGAATTATTTTGAAATTGTACTTCGCGTTTCGTAGTTCTCTAGTTTTCGATTGCATTTTGCAAAACTTAAACAAGAGATAAAAAAAAGTCTTCTGAACTGCGGCGCACTTAAGAATGAAATATTGCAATACTATTCGCTGAAACGAAACACTGAAATAGGTCAAATCTAACAGTTTATGGTTACTATAGCTTCGTTTACGAGGGCAATATGAAATCGCATTAAGAAATCTTCCGTCCACAGTAATAATTAATTATCTATAATGAAAATAATACGTCTAGTGGAAAATTTATTTATTTCATATGCACGGTACACTGTACCCTTTAAAATAATAAGAAAAATAAGATTAACAAAGTACACAATAACATGAGTATCAATAATAAAGAAAATATAACAAGAATATATTGAACAAAATTGAAAGTGAAATCATAAAAACAGGTGAGAGATAACGTTATTTATGATGCAGAAGTTGAAGTTGTAGAAAGCCAAAAAAGACATGGCATGATCAAGTACAAGTGTTTGAAAGTGTCATGTGAAAAGTCGGTACAATCGGCGTGCGTGCATGAAAAGATGTATGAGTGTGGAAGAAGCAAGAGAAGTATGCCATGACAGAATGGTGTGACATTCTATCCTCTCTGTCTGCTCCTTCGGAGAAATGGCGTGATGGTTAGTTAGTTAATTAGAAAACATATATCTATTTATTATAAACAACATTTTGTACGTGTCCAAATACCTGTAGACAAAAACTGGATTTCACCCACTACGGGCTAATAATTACAATTTGACATCTCAACAGAGACGAGAAGTTTGGAAGGGAATATGGATATCTAGGCGTTTACAGGGGTTTTATGACCTGTCATTGGCTGGGTTAAGTGGCCACTTGATGTATTACAACATTCCCCATTTCACCTAGTATTTGATATCCATATCTGCCATTTTACTGTATTTTTTTTAAAAACTTTTTTCATCCTCGGTGTGCAATGCAGTGCCCTATGCGCCACTGAGTGCAGACAAGGCAGAGTAATAGTGCATAGTTTTACCCAACATGATTTATACAACGAAGATAGAAGTGTATAAAAAGCCCTAAGAACATTTCCCATACTTGAAGAGGTACAATCCTATGTCCCCATTAGCAACCGTTGCATTGTGACAATGCTTCTTACAGAACGCTCTGGGAATTTACCAGCTTTTAGTAAAAGCCATAAGTACCATAAAAATATGGTTACGCCGCGCCGTACACCCTTATACACGTACCTATATCACAATATAATACTGGAAAAACATTCCTAGTTTTATATTTACACATAATACAAATGTATTTTTCTTGGTTTTTACAAATAAATAAAAAATTTTAATATGTTAGTCCTTCCCAGCCCTTCTCCGTCAAAAGATCTGGAGCCTGTGGCAACGCTTAAAGAAGTCGAACAACATCCTTCTACAAGCCACAGCAGGGTGGATCCTCTCTCCAATGTACATAAGTGGCTTCAAATGCGGAAGCCACCCTAAACTAATACCAACCACGTTTTATTTTATATATATTAATTTAATTTAATTTATTTCTTTCACTTCTTTGTTGAATGTTATTTTGCATTTTTCACAATTGCATTTTTTATATGAACCTTAGGGGCTTGCACTCTCCACCTCAAGGTATGGGAATAAAACTTATTATGATTATTATTATTAATACACACATTTGAAAATTTCAAGAATGTTATAAAAATGGCGATCTTTGCGTCTTTAATGACAAGATCCATAATCCTTGACGATGAATGCATTTTTCGTGAAGCATTTCGTTCCACAATAATTAATTGAGGTCACCGCAAATGCAGGAGATAGTGCATTTTACCAAGTTTTTAGGAAAAGCACTTACGGCTGTAATACTTTGCCTAGTTTAGTGAACAACTTTTACGAGAAACATGATTCAATGGGGAACATTACTGCTTATATTAAAATCTTACAATTTTTTTTATATTTATAAAAATATTATGCTAGTATTTTATTATCAGCTGGGAGACAGATTTTATAACTAACTAATTAACTAACCATCACGCCATTTCCCCGAAGGAGTAGGCAGAGAGGATAGAACGCCACACCACTCTGTCCTGGCATACTTCTCTTGCTTCCTCCACATTCATACACGCACGCCGATTATTCCGACTTCTTACATGCCCACTTTCAAGCACTTGTTTCACTTGATCATGCCATGTCTTTCTCGGCCTTCCTCGATTTCTACGTCCAGGCACAGTCGCATCATATATTTTTTTAGCCGTTCTTTTATCATCCATTCGCTCTACATGACCGAACCATCGTAAAAGACCTTTCTTAATTTTGTCGGTAATGCTTATCTCAGCCTTGCACTCTGCTCTAATTTCGACATTTGTACAGCTATCATACATAGTCTTACCACACATTCGCCTGAGAGATCGCATTTCAACTGCATTCAATCTACTTTCGTCCTTCTTTTTCCAACACCACGCTTCACTACCATACATAAGGTTTGGTACCAGAACTCCAATATGAACTGCCAATTTAGCCTCTTTTGACAAGCACTTTTTAGATACGACCGACTCTAAGGCACCTTTAACTCTGTTACCGGCACTAACCCTCCTTGATGTCCTTATCCATATTTCCATCACTAGTGAACATGCTTCCCAGATATACAAATTCTTCCACCTGTTTCAAGCTATCGCCATTTACTACAATCTTACACTTAGTAACTGTATAACATATTTAAATGACTCTAGTCCGTCTTCTTATCTCCTCGTTAGTGACATGGTCTCTTAAACTGATGCCGAGCATGCTTCGCTCCATTGCCCTTTGCGCGATACGAAATTTATTGGCCGATTGGAAAGTTAGTGCCAATGTCTCAGCCCCATAAGTCAGCACTGGAAGTATGCACATGTTAAATACCTGCCTTTTAAGATTGTTAGGAATCGGACATTTCATAATGTGGGACACATTCCCAAACGGTGCCCATCCCAGCCTAATTCGGCGGCTTATTTCGGCAGTTTGGTTGTCTCTTCCTAACTTAATCAGGTAATGAAAATTATATCCTGTTAGTAATTAATAACACCGGCAATCTTCTCTTTCGTATATATTTTTTCAGTTGGCCTTTTTAAATTGAATTAGGAAAAGTGCATCGTAAAATAATTAGTTTTGATTGTCTTAAAAAATAACAAACCCCCCATCAATCATTTATAATATTCAAAGTACCTTCATTACATTCAGGCACTCGCATTCCTTTATGCATGAAATAATATCGTGTTTTATTTTTAAAAATCTTCCAACCGGCTTCGATACAATATCTACGAATTTATTTCTAAAAAAAATAGTGTTTTAATTTAAGTAATCGCAATTTATAAATTCGACCAGATCCAATAATCGTTATCTGTACTTGATTCCTTAATTGCAAAAAGGAAAACATATTCATACTTTTCTTTACGTCGAAAATAAAATTATATTGCAAATATAAGCTAGAAAAGTATGCATGTTGTCCATTGCTCCATTATTACCCTTCGGTCGGAATATAACTCGGTTGTCGTAAATTTCAGAATACGGCTGTTTCATTATATCTACATAAAATATTTTTATTTTATGATGGCATGCAAAAATATCCATTCTTTCCTCATATTTGCTTTTAAGTTATTTTAATGTTTGATTGATGTTATTATGTAAATAGTTGTCTGCCTATTTGTTTTGCTCGCATTAAAAGGTATACTCATTAATAACTATTACCTCTGAAGATGCATGTCATACCCCGTATTTTCTACTACTAATAATGTACTAATAATAGTTAATTAATAAGTAGTCAATAAGTACTAATAATAATTTGACTAAGAATGCCTGAAGCCTTAGAATCCGTTTTAAATTTGTATTTGTAGCTTCAAACCTAGGTCAATATGAAATATTTATTTAAATGTGGTTTTTCACATAATTTTTTTTATTTTCCTTGGACTAGCGCTAAAAAATAATGCGCACTATCCACGAGACAAAAAGCTGTACAGATTCTCGTCCAATTTGCAAACTGTCCCAAAAACTGGATGGATTGACGATGGAATGATTTAATAATAAAAAATTTAGGCTACATTCTACATTGTTATGAATACAAATAAGTACTTAATCTAAACATAGAATTTGTTCCACGTCAATTTTGTATAGTATTTAATGTTGGTAATTTAAAATTAATCATCACGAGTTGTGATTTTACATGCTGATATTTCTACCAAAATAACACGGGGGGGCTAATAGGAGATTGCGTGAATTAATAACATTATTATTAGAATGTTATGAAAATATAAACACTACTAAAATAGGCAGTAATACTTATTGCGTGTTTATGTGTTGGTTCATTAAAAATCTTACGGTAGTTTAAAAGTTTATTAAATCTGGGAAAACCTCTCTTCTGCGCAGTTAGTTGTGAGGCCGAATCACAAGACCACCAGAAATACTAGAATTAAATGTCTTAATTAAATGAGATCGCGGGTTCGATTCCCGACGAAGCCAATTAGACCAGTCAATATAAGTCGATATGTTTTTATGGAGTATGTTGCATTAATTGCACTTCGGGAGATAATTTTAGAATATAAAAGATAATCGTGTAAAAATAATTAAAAATTATAAATGATTTTTTAAAAAAGTTTTCAGGATCTAACCAAAAATTCGAAAAAAATGTTAGTTAGTAAAAAATCAACTCTATTAAAAAATCAATTTTCTGAAGTGTCATGCAATCTAAAACTTTATACACCGTGTACAAGCGGGAAACCAGTGAATCTACATCATATTTAAAGTCGATTTTGTAGAATTAAGTTTATTTATTTGACCCATAGTTTTCGATAAAATTGATAGAAGTTTTTGTTTGAGAAATAATAAACGCAAATAAAATAGTGTACAAAAAGCTTTAAATAGAAAGAATATATAAATTTTAATTAAATTCACATTATTTTATTAATTTGTATTCCCCAATAGGAATTTAGGAAGAAGCGGAAGAAGGCTATTTTTTGTTCTGAGTGTATTTTGTAAAAAATATTGTAAAAATCAAAATATTGTTTCAGGAGATAGAAAACCATTCATCCTGAATCCTGAATATAAATAAAAATGTTGAGGTTACTTAAAAAGGGAAAATTAAAAAGTAATGTTTCTCAAAAAATAAAATAGATGTCCAGGTCTGGTTATTATGGCAGCCCTATAGAAGAGAGAAACTTAATTTATTCAATTATTTTTGTAAAATACATACTTAATTTTAATAAGATTTCACAATCGTTTTGCAATGGCGGGCTACGAGAAAAGCGACTAGGTACCAGGAGCGTAGAGTAAAAAAGAGGCTCGCTAGAGAGGGACGCATGGATGAAGTGCGTCGTCCATATTCGGGGATCGATCGCCAGCGTCACCAGACGCCCACACGTGGCCCTCTGACGTCATTCGGAGCGCGGGGGGAGTGGGGGCGGTCTTAACCTAGGGTCGAAAGTAACGGAACTGGAAGGTTAGAAAATCGGTTGGATGCGAAACTATTATAATTATTTATTTTACAAACACAAAACAGCAGACTTTAAAAGGCGTTTTGAAAACAATAGATAGTGTATCGGAAGAATTCTGGGTACGCGATAGTTTGATTTGGTTTGACCATTGATTTATTAAGATTTGAACTGAACCCAAACAATTAATGACACTTCAACTCCGCCAAAACCTCCGACTCCGCCAGACGCGTATTCAGTATTTCTTTAACCGCCGGCAGAGTCGGACGTTCAGAAAACATTCCGAAATGCCTTCCTGTGTAGTTAAAACCGTGTAAAAATCGTACGGATAAAATTAAGAAAAAAGATTGTGTTACTTTCCACATGTAAGTGTTTATTTATATTTGTTTACGTAGCCTAAAATAATTATGATTCAACAAAAGTTTTCTTCTTAAATAATAGCAAACAGCCCGTCCACAAGAAAAAAACAGTCATTTTAGATGCATGGTAAAATTCATGAACGCTCCTCGTAAGGAACGGGTTAGTATTGTATACTGTTACTGTAACCCTATATTTAGCCCATACCTTTTGCGGTGTGTGGGCGGATGCTTGCCGGCAGTCGAAGGGCTCTAATAGGTCGACCCGTGTAAGAGTATTGAGGTGCAGAATCTTCGTGTCATTACTTTTTCTAAACAATTTACTCTGCAAGGCAGATCTAAATGTGTTATATATCAATGGGTTTGACCTAACCTTACCTAACCTAAGATCGAAAGTTACGAAATTGCAGGGGCAGAAAATTGGTCGAATACAAAAGTTTTCTCATGATATTTTATTTGTTTTGAATTTAAGATTTGGTTTGGTAACATTTTTAGCATTTTAATTAAGTTTGTTTATAATAATTCATAAATGTATTTTATTTAAGTATTCTATTTTTAATAATTGTTATATCTATGTATTAATGTATAAATTGTTATGTAGAATAAGATTTGAAAATTAAAATAAATAAATAAATAACTTTCTAAAAATAATACTTGTATAAAATACATGTCGCCATTTCATTTAGCTAGCAATTAATACATATTTATTACATCGCATAATAATTTGATGGTGCAGTAAAATTGAGTTTGTAAGAACTCATAAAGGCGACTTCTAGACGCCCCATCATGTTCATGGCGAAAATAATTTTTAAAATGTTTCGACAAAGAATTATTATTTATATAAATTTCTTAATTTTAGTCGTAAAAAAACGTCATATCTTTTTAAAAGCGCATATTGTATGATTATTCAATGACACTATGTTTTTTTTTGACGTCAAATAAAAAATCCAGTGTCTTGGTTACTTTCCTTCATTGTTCCAAAATCGTCCGCTTAGACTGTAAAACTCTTAACTCCATGAACAGAGAATTTACCAGCATGAGACGAACACGTATTTCTTTATTATTTACAAGAATATCTATATTCCTAAAATGTTTATTGTTTCACTTATGGAATCAACACACTGATAGGCCTAATGCCCCGACCTTATAATTGCAAGTCGGGACATGTAAACTACAAACTGTCCAACTGTATATTGAATGAAAAACAACAAATACATGTAAAACCCAAATGCGGAACACAAAAACTTTACCAAATCTACCAACTCGATAATCATAAAGCCTCTCTTTCTATGCAATACGATTAAATGTGGCAGAAAAGAGACCAATGATTTCTCCGAAAATCGTGGTTCGAAATTTTACTGTCACAATTTAAATGACGGCATTGGATACATATTTATATGGAAGCTAAACCCGTCAAATTGTACGATCTTCAAATTTTTTATATTTTTTATTAGGTAATTTCTGTGTCGTTAGATACACACGTATTCACCAACTACAAACGGACAATACGTATTTTTAAAATATCTGTTTTCATGTAAATAATTTACGTTATTTGGAAGGACTATGGTTAAAAGGATGTCCCTCCATAAAGGACACAACCGAAGTGAGATGAAACTAGACCAGAATTCATAGAATGAAGTTTTTTTAGTTCGTTTTTTTATATATTCAATCTTTTATCCGACTTCCTGTAAAATCTGTCTTGCGGACTTTTTCTGACGTATTTTTTATAAACTACTTTTTATTCCTAGTTTTTAGAATTAATTTGTTTAAAAATCTTGCAAGATTATTTTTTATTCGTTTTTATGTATTTTAATTTCTATGCACGATGTTTTTGCTTTTCTTTTTCTGGTTATATTATACTGTGTAACTTTTGTTTAAATGCAAAAGCCGTATGGGCTGTGAAACTAAATAAATAAAAAATTAAAATAATGAAGAAATTACGTTTAAAGTCTCCTAATGGGAAGTTGCTATTAATGAAGATATGAGTTTTGCGGTTTAGGCCAGCGATGAGTAGTCCTTGTATTTTCCCTACATTTAGATAACTATATTATCTAGTAGTCTGTATACTTGATTTTTTTAATGTCTGGCTATTTTCTGCGTTGCAGTGTTGCGTTTTTGTATTATTTTACCGATGCAACGAGTCCACTTCACTAATCCTACCCTTAGAGAAGGCGATGCGCCTCCATGGCGGACTGTGTGGGCGAATCGTAAGCCATGGTGGTTTTTCCTAGGCTGTTTTAAGCGCCATTTTAATTTATAGAGAAAAAAAAACAGCTAAATTTTTGAATTACATAAAAAAAGATTAAACGAAAAACCCTGTCGTTTTTACTCAAAATCCGCGGACAGAATCATGGCAATCTATGACCTGTGGGAAATCTTGTAGATTTTCTGATGCGTATAGCTGGTTATTTTAATAATCGAATAATTAATTTCCGATTACTTTAATAATCAATTGACCGACCAATAGTCGGTTGTGATAAAAATAGTCGGCTATTAAGTAATGTCGAACGATTAATTCACATTTCATCGCGTTTGCCTATTTTACAAGGCATCAGGTGCTTGGCGTCCTGAACGTTCACTGTTGACAATCAGTCGACAAGTTTATGTCAGAGCTACGGGACGCGGACCTGACTTGGGAAGATGCGCGAGAACTAGCGGCTGAGTGATATACGGAGCGAAGTCTCAACACAATAAAGAGAATGACGTAGTTGTATAGCACGCCCACATCTCTGACTCTTTACTTTTCTAAAATGTGTGGGATGTTCATTTCACTTTAAATTTTCCGGGAAACTATCCGGGAAAATGAAGGCACCGAATCAAAAGACACCTTGAAAACCATCCTTCTGTGTTTTAAAATAAAGGGATAGTCAAACCTTTACGAGATATTATCAGTATAGCAATATACTAGTTGGGTCGAGACCAAAAGTCGGATCGCGTTCATGAATGAAGCCAGTTTTGCGGGATCGAGATTTTGAGCTATTTAGAACCATAAAAACTACCACGTAGGAGAAAATAGGTTTATTATACGCCGTAAAGACGTGTATTTAGTACCTAACATCTGACTACTTTTTGACGTGATAGCGTCTAATAAATCGATAAACGCCGGCTGCACACACGAAAAAGCATGACTCATTGTCACGTTCCGCCTGAGCCGAGTGTGCAAGCGAGAGCGCGCGTAACAAGCGATAGAGAGGCACGATCGGCCTAAGCGTTCGGTTTGTGACGCTGCATCTATCTCACTTCCACTCCATCGGCCGATGCGATCCGAGTAGAAGGGAGACAGCAGCAGCACACAAGAAGAAAAAACAAAAAAAAGGTAATTTATGGAAAAAACTGTAATTTTCAATTAACTCCTGCTTTGATTTATACAAAATAATGATAATTCAGTAATAATAATTCAATTCAATTCATAAAAGTATGCTATTTTTCATCAATGTTTCCTTATGATGTTATCACGTAAAATTATCGTCCGCAAACCGACTTTACAGACAACCATAAGTGTTTTTACTAAGAGCGTGCTAAGTATCTACTTTCACACACACCGTGTCATTAAAAAACCGCGAAACATAATTTAAAATTAATTAATTCAAATTAATCAAAGGGAAACGACAAAGGAATTACCCGATACGAAAAGGCTCTTACTCGGTCACTGGTTCTTAAAATACTATTTTTCTATATCCGCACCCAATGATGCATAGGGCATCATCATACATGCATATGGAAATCCACAAACTGCCTCTAGGCCCAAGCGATCGGCCGCCAGCTCCCGTGCATCCTCCCAAGTCAAGTTCCCGTCCCGCAGCTCCGACGCAAATTGTCGGCGAATTGTCAACAGTGGACGTCCAGGACGCCAAGAGCCTGAAGCCTCGTAAAATTGGCAAGCATGGTGGCGGCTCTCGGGAGGCATTCGTGGTATATGGCATAGCCAGCCGAAACGCCTTCTGGGCACTGAATTGATACACAAAGTGCAGTAATTAGCGGCCTTTACACAGACACTCTATCGCGCGTTCTCATGAAATAAAATAAAAATTAAATCAAA
>JAGVSP010006518.1:0-15600 GCA_022494985.1 Micrasema minimum
GGAATTCTTTACATTAATCTTCCCTGAGTTGAAGCAGTTGGGCACTTTGTCTTACTGTTTAATGAGTCAACTCTGTTGGGGTAATTTGTTTCCGCTAATTGAGTTCAGGAGAAAGAAAAACGCGAGTTAAACTATAACTGCCCTTTTTCGAAGTTCTAAGAAGAAAGAAAATATTACGTTTGTAGTAATTAGCTCTGACTTTGCACAGAGTAATGTGCACTTTATAATAGACACAAAGCTTTTTACAGTTTTTTGAACAAGAAACTGTACAGTTTTTTGATTTTTTTTTTTAAATTTTTTAAAAAAATTGTGAATTTTTTTTTAATTTTTACGATGTCATATGAATTTTTTAGCGCGGTTTGAAATAGCGCTTTTTCAAATCGCTCGCAAAATCCTCCATTTAGCGCGCATGCGGTGTGACGTCACAGCAATATGGGCGCTGACTACGGGATGAATTTCACGCCTTCCACGCTAGACGGATATGACGTCATCAGCCAATAACGGGCGTTAAAAGTCACTCGTAATTTCGTGTTTTTAAAACATAAATTTACAAATGCAAACAAAATTTTTGATCATTGTGTTTTATATCGTTGGAATTGTAAAAATATACTTTAATATTTATAGCATTTTCAAGGATATTCATGCTATCTGGAAGAACCATATTGTCATGTCAGCCAAATGTCGCGAAGACCATTCAATAATCAATATTTCATACAGCGATAAATTCAAGTATCGGTAAATTATAAACAACAGATATTCTAAACTATTTAAATGAAAACACTTTGTTTTTAACCACTTTTTTTATTTTTTATTAAAACTCCCGATAATAACTCCCGACTCCTAATAAAAAAAGTAGTTAAAAACAAAGTGTTTTCATTTAAATAGTTTATAATGAATAACTACAAAGTGAGTGCTTCCAACATTAATTTTATAACAGATATTCTGTTCTCCTCAAATTCTAATTCTTCTAGAAATCCATATTGTCTTTATAACCCATTTTCCCGGGAAGCCCTTCAATTTTTTTTAGCTTTGTACCCAGGTTACATTTCTGTCTTAAAATATGTTAGCTAAAGTTAGACGATTAATCAAAATTGTTAAGAAAAAGCTCTTTATCATTGTCAGCGATCAAGAATTGAATATCTATCCAAAAACTTAAACATTAGTTTCTCATATATTTTCTCATATAATATAATCGTGTAAATATTATATAATATATAATAGGGTTCTTCCGATAGCATTGAAAACGTAATAAATATTTAAAGTATATTTTTACAATTCCAACGATATAAAACACAATGATCAAAAATGTAGTTTTCATTTATAAATTTATGTTTTAAAAACACGAAAATACGAATGATTTTTAACGCCCGTTTTCGGCTAATGACGTCATTTCCGTCCACCGTGAAAGGCGCGAAATTCATTCCGTAGTGAGCGCCTATATTGCTGTGACGTCACACCGCATGCGCGCTAAATGGAGGATTTTGCGAGCGATTTGAAAAAGTGCTATTTCAAACCGCGCTAGAAAATTCATATGACATCGTAAAAATTTAAAAAAAATTATGTACAAATGCCCTGACTCGACACGGATTATCTAGTGACATGGGTCGGTACTGAGTGAGTCGCTATGTACAAGCGGGAAAACAGTGAATCTACATCATGTTTGGAGTCGATTTTGTAGAATTTTTTTTTTTTAAATGACCTATAGTTTTCGAAAAAATTACGAGTACGAAGTTTTTTGATAATTTTTTGCAAATTTTGTCAAAAGAATAGATCCATAAATAAAACAATATGAAAAACCGCATTTTAATAAGAATTTGAGGAATTCTTAATCACCGGTAAAATGGAAGCTTTCAATTGAAGAAAAAAAAATTTTCAAGCTCAGATTAAAAAGTCATAATATTATTACACATTCGACTCGAAATATGATGTAGATTCACCAGTTTTCGGGTTGTACCTAGAGTTTTTTTACACTATGTATACGATAATATGTGAAAAAATAATTTAATAAATCTTTTTTTTTCATTTTATATCTCTACAGAGATAAAGTAGAATTTTTTCCCAATTCATGAATATGGATATTCGAGCGTTTACAGGGCTTATGATCTGTCATTGGCTGGGTTAAGTGGCCACTTTGCGTACTACAACATTCCATTCCGCTTATTAGCAAATATCCACACCAGGTAACATTTTTGATTTTGTATATATGTTACGAATCGAAAACCGTTCACCAGCGCGTAACAAGCTCCATCTATGCATTGATATAGAAGTTAAGTATTTATTAGCAAACAACTTCATTTTTTAATTGAGACTCTGACCGAGTTAAATTAATTACTAGTAATCGCCTGCAGATGACTCTGTAGGGATATAAAATGAAATATATTCCTACTCCCGTAGAAGTATGAAAGTAGACTGAATGCTGTTGAGATGCGATCTCTCAGGCGAATGTGTCGTAAGACTACGTATGATAGGTGTACAAAATGTCGAAATAAGAGCCGAGTGCAAGGCTGAGATAATCATTATCCACAAGGCTTTTACGATGGTTTGGTCATGTAGAGCGAATGAGTGATGAAAGAACGGCTAAAAGAAGTTCAAATGCAAAAGTGTGCCTGGATGTAAAAGCCGAGGAAGGCCGAGAAAGACATGGCATGACCAAGTACGAGAAAGTGGACATGTGAAAAGTCGGAATAATCGGCGTATGTGCATGAGAAGATGTATGCGTGTAGAGGAAGCAAAGGAAGTCTGTCAGGACAGAGTGGTATGGCGTTCTATCCTCTCTGCCTACCCTACTGGGAAATGGCGTGATGGTTAGTTAGTTAGTTAGTTACTCCCGTCTTGGGATAAATCCATATTTGTGTACAAGTATTTGAACACACCCAAAATGTTCTTTATAAAACTGTTAGAAACTCGCTTACTTTGAAAGTTGTTGTAAACATGACTAGTAAACTGCCCCCGGCACTAATAACATCAGATACAATAAATTCTCGCAAGAGTTTACCTCAGATATCTCCTCGAAGCTATGGACTCCCATGACATGTTCTCCCGAGACTAGAAGCCGTGTCCCGCGCTCCACATTCCCCTGCCTCCCCCGCTCCTGCCTGCCCCCGGCACCGCCCTACCCCCACGACGCGCCCAGCAGCCGCTGGTGGCGGCCATACATCAAGCCTGCAAGAGTTTACCTCAGATATCTCCTCGAAGCTATGGACTCCCATGACATGTTCTCCCGAGACTAGAAGCCGTGTCCCGCGCTCCGCATTCCCCTGCCTCCCCCGCTCCTGCCTGCCCCCGGCACCCACCGCCCTACCCCCACGACGCGCCCAGCAGCCGCTGGTGGCGGCCATACATCAAGCCTGCAAGAGTTTACCTCAGATATCTCCTCGAAGCTATGGACTCCCATGACATGTTCTCCCGAGACTAGAAGCCGTGTCCCGCGCTCCGCATTCCCCTGCCTCTCCCCCGCTCCTGCCTGCCCCCGGCACCGCCCTACCCCCACGACGCGCCCAGCAGCCGCTGGTGGCGGCCATACATCAAGCCTGCAAGAGTTTACCTCAGATATCTCCTCGAAGCTATGGACTCCCATGACATGTTCTCCCGAGACTAGAAGCCGTGTCCCGCGCTCCGCATTCCCCTGCCTCCCCGCTCCTGCCTGCCCCCGGCACCCACCGCCCTACCCCCACGACGCGCCCAGCAGCCGCTGGTGGCGGCCATACATCAAGCCTGCAAGAGTTTACCTCAGATATCTCCTCGAAGCTATGGACTCCCATGACATGTTCTCCCGAGACTAGAAGCCGTGTCCCGCGCTCGCATTCCCCTGCCTCCCCCGCTCCTGCCTGCCCCGGCACCCCACCGCCCTACCCCCACGACGCGCCCAGCAGCCGCTGGTGGCGGCCATACATCAAGCCTGCAAGAGTTTACCTCAGATATCTCCTCGAAGCTATGGACTCCCATGACATGTTCTCCGAGACTAGAAGCCGTGTCCCGCGCTCCGCATTCCCCTGCCTCCCCCGCTCCTGCCTGCCCCCCGGCACCACCGCCCTACCCCCACGACGCGCCCAGCAGCCGCTGGTGGCGGCCATACATCAAGCCTGCAAGAGTTTACCTCAGATATCTCCTCGAAGCTATGGACTCCCATGACATGTTCTCCCGAGACTAGAAGCCGTGTCCCGCGCTCCGCATTCCCCTGCCTCCCCCGCTCCTGCCTGCCCCCGGCACCCACCGCCCTACCCCCACGACGCGCCCAGCAGCCGCTGGTGGCGGCCATACATCAAGCCTGCAAGAGTTTACCTCAGATATCTCCTCGAAGCTATGGACTCCCATGACATGTTCTCCCGAGACTAGAAGCCGTGTCCCGCGCTCCGCATTCCCCTGCCTCCCCCGCTCCTGCCTGCCCCCGGCACCCACCGCCCTACCCCCACGACGCGCCCAGCAGCCGCTGGTGGCGGCCATACATCAAGCCTGCAAGAGTTTACCTCAGATATCTCCTCGAAGCTATGGACTCCCATGACATGTTCTCCCGAGACTAGAAGCCGTGTCCCGCGCTCCGCATTCCCCTGCCTCCCCCGCTCCTGCCTGCCCCCGGCACCGCCCTACCCCCACGACGCGCCCAGCAGCCGCCGCTGGTGGCGGCCATACATCAAGCCTGCAAGAGAAATGATAAAGGACACTGTAAGGAATAAGGAATAAGACTTTCAGTGGGGAGCTGAGTTGAATAATGCGCACTCTATTACTACTTCTCTCGCTTAGATCTGCCTTGCAGAGTAAATTATTTAGAAAAAGTAATGACACGAAGATTCCGCACCTCAATACACCTACACGGGTCGACCTATCAGAGCCCTTCGACTGCCGGCAAGCATCCGCCCACACACCGCAAAAGGTATGGGCTATATTTAGGGTGACAGTAACAGTATACAATACTAACCCGTTCCTTACGAGGAGCGTTCATGATTTTTACCATGCATCTAAAATGACTTTTTTCTTCTTGTTGACGGGCTGTTGGCTATTATTTAAGAGAAAAAAAACTTTTCTTTAATAAAATTATTTTAGGCTATGTAAACAAATATAAATAAACACTTAGATGTCGAAAGTTACACCATCTTTTATGTTAATTTTATCCGTACGGTTTTACACGGTTTCACTACACAGGAAGGCATTTTCGGAATGTTTTCTGAACGTCCGACTCTGCCGGCGGTTTAAAGAAATACTGAATACGCGTCTGGCGGAGTCGGAGGGTTTTGACGGAGTTGAATTTTCATTCATATTTTGGGTTCAGTTCAAATCTAAGTGTATTAATGAATCAATGTCCGCACCCAATGGTGCATAGGGCACTGCACGCCAAGTGCAGAGAATCTTTACATCAAGGCAAGATGATCAGTCAGCAGTCAGACCTCTGGGTGGGAGGTTGGCCGAAATAGCTGTCACTTCAGAGCAGAACTTACCGCCTCGTGATCTTCTGAGGGGCCAGAAAGTTGGACAGAAATACATTTACATATTAATATAATATGCAATACATACTAGTTTACAACAATATATTATTACAACATACATAATATATTACAACAATACATAATAAACACATAAAAATATTACATATTAATATAATAATATGCATTTTAATATAATATGCAATACATACTAGTTTATAACAATATATTATTACAACATACATAATATATTACAACAATACATAATAAATATTATTCGTTTTCATACTAAAACACATAAAAATATTACATATTCATATAATAATATTTAATACATACTGGGTGGTTTATAATAATACAGTGTGTAACAAAATTCGACGTACAACCCGTAAAAATGGTGAATCTACATCGTATTTGGAGACGATTGTGTAGTATGACTTTAATCTGAGTTTGAAAAAAAATATATAAAAAATTCTCACAAAAGTTTTCATAATTATGGCAGATTAAGTAAAATTGCTCAAACTCATATTAAAACGTATTTTTAAATCTTGTTTATCTTCAAGATTCACTGTATTGGGTGTAATCATGCAAGTGCCCAATGCACCATTGGGTGCGGATATTACTATAGTCTATTTTTCCTCTCCAGGCACCAGTAATACCATTAATACCAGGACACCAGTAATACCAACCTTGAAAACTACCTAACTACCCACTAGTACTGCATCATGTTTGACCAATTTTATGGACTGAAGTAACACAAACAATAGATTGTAATAGTAACAGTTTTAACCATTTAAGTAACATTGAGTGCAACCTTTTCGTATTTTTTGCGTGTGTTTACAATATTGACAAATTTACTTCCAAAGATTTGAAATGCATATCACTGAATTTAGGTAAACAATTTGTATTTGATCCTCATTCTTAACTACAACCGTTCAACTTTTTGTTTGTTGATTGTACCTATTTTATATATCTTTTTTTTTGCTATTTAACCAGTAACCACTCACCTTGATTCAATTAGATTTTTTGTTCAAATGTCTCTATTACTCTAATTGTCCATGCGCTTGGTAGCTGCAAGACAAATTGTAATTGAGTGAGTCTTTCCCGGTAAATTCAAGCCATCTTTAGTAAATAGTTAGGATAAAATATGTATTGTAATCCTGCCCCAATTTTTCAAAACTACTAAACTTGTTCGTAAAATCAATTACCCCCAATTACTGATATCAGATGGAAGCTGGCATACCAGTAGTCCATGCGCTCTGTAGCTGCAAGATGACCTGGATTCTTGACTCTATCTGCTATCAGTAGAATTAGTATTCATTAGTATCGCGTTTTTAGTAAAATTATTTGAATTTAATTTGTACGTGGGTGAAGCTGAAATTCCAACAGTCCATGCGCTTTGTAGCTGCAAGATGAATTGGGGTTCAGTACTTCACCTACGTATAGATTTAGTATCATTTCTTAGATAATCGTTCTCTCAGATCCTTTATTCATAAATTGGGAATGGAATAAACTAAGAATATCGAATGTACAGCGCCCTTGAGGTGATTTCTCACAAAAATGGCGCTTAATAAATCATCCATAATAATAATAATAATAATCACAGATAATATACCGCGTGATATGCACGTGCCATTGTACATCGAATCACTGGCTGGCAAAAAAAAACTTTCGATTTATCAAGCACGTAATGGGGTTCTTCCAGATAACATGAATATTCTTAAAAACGTTATAAATATTTAAAGTATATTTTTACAATTCCAACGGTGTAACTTAACAACTTGGGGTGCTTTGTATGAGTATGACTAGTCTATTGCTAAATCCATAGATATGACAAGATGTAGAAAAAGAGTCGAAGAGAGAAGTTTATACAGTAGGTTAAGATAGGTTGGGTTTAATAAAATAATAGGTTATGAAATTTATACAGTAGGTTAATGATAGGTTAGGTTAAATAAAATAATAGGTCATGAAATTTATACAGTAGGTTAATGATAGGTTAGGTTAAATAAAATAATAGGTTATGAAATTTATACAGTAGGTTAATGATAGGTTAGGTTAAATAAAATAATAGGTTATGAAATTTATACAGTAGTTTAATGATAGGTTAGGTTAAATAAAATAATTTTAAAACCAAATAGATTTTTAAAAGCGAAATAAAAAAAATGAAGGCGTGTCCATTTGTCCAACCAATCACAGCTTACACCTACACACCTACACATTCTACAATCCATAGAGAAAAAATATTTTGCAAATTTTGACAGCTGCACCCCAAGTTGTTAAGTTACACCTAGGGTTTTCTTTTGTTAACTGACTAAAAATTAACCCCGTATAATGTGGTTATAACAATATATTAATGTAAGCTATGAGGGTACCTAATCCCTTTATCCGGATATACATATTATATTCACACCTCATAAACATTTATTAGATCAGTGTTTCTTAACCCTATTGAAAGAATTGCCCCCCTTTCCACGGTAACATTATCCAACCCCCTCCCCTTGTAGTTATGTAGGCATATCTGTATGTATTTTATGCAATGGATTTCCTACTCAAAAAAATGAACACATACGTAAAAAGTGTCACATTTTTAAAAAAGTGTTTGAAAACGTAAAAGCCCACTTTATATGGCGCCAGTTTACTACACAGTTTTCTGTGCAGTCTGAAAACGGTCCCGTATAAAGCTAAAACTGCATGAAAAACTGTGTGGCTAGTGTCAGATTTAAGCTGACATGACAGTCAATGTTTTTTATGTAAACGTTTAAGTAGACATTGGTTTATTGTATGCTTTAAAATACGTAAAAAATCCAATAACATATTTACATTATTAGCTAAATATATAATTTCCTGAGAGCAAAACATACGATAATAACTTACAATCGCGTTTCAAAAATACACATATTTAGCGTGTCTTTTGACAGAAGTTTGACAGACTGCACAGTTTTCTGAACAAGAAACTGTGTAGTTTTCTGAACAAGAAACTGTCCCATATAAAGCGGGCATTACTCTTTACTCTCATTTTCTACGAATAACTAAAAAACGGGGGCTGAAAACACCATGATATTGATTTTTCAGATTAATTTTTTGAAATGAAATAATTTTGAAATTAGAGCAGAATGCAAGGCTGAGGCATTATCGACAAAATTAAGAAAGGTCTTTTACGTTGGTTCGGTCATGTAGAGCGAATGGATGATGAAAGAAACGGCTAAAAAAAAATATATGATGCGACTGTGCCAGGATGTAGAAGTCGGGGAAGGCCGAGAAAGACGTGGCATGATCCATAGTATGGCCCATATTATATATTAAAAATTTCAAAACTAGTTTACATGTCTGGGAACCCACTAATTTTTTTATCTGTGGTAAAACAAGTATTCAGGTAAAGTTTGAAGCTAATATTCTAATTGGAAGACAGTGCTCAAAGGTATGTAATATTAAGAAGAAATATGAAAAATTCTGGCATTTCGAGGGTTGTTCTAAATTAAGTACAACTACCTGGGAAGTAGTAAATTAGTTTATTTCATAGTATAATATTGATGATGAATGGTAACTTATTAAATCTAGTATATTGGTTCTAAATCTTTCACACCTATCAAGAATAGAGTCCGCTTGACGTGTTATAGTAGATGACAAAGCCATATTTTCACAAAAAGTCCAAATTAATCACTTGAATAAAAGCACTCCTCACAAACAACCATTGATAGTTATAATTTTTTCAATTCTTTAACACATTTTTCTCGGTATTTCTTACACAAATTTTTTGTTTAAATTTTTTTTTATATGGGAAAATTACAAAAATTTTAAAACCTTGGAGACGTTGAACATAGCCTTTTATTCCACCTAGGACATTGAAATTTTAGCACTTAACTACTATCAACTAAAGTTAAAAACTTAGCGGGTGCCCTGAGGTGTAGGGGAAATTTAACATGTTTAGCCACCCTAGTGGGCATAGCTCGTATATAATCTTTTTTTCTATATTGATACAATGCCCACTCCACCCCTAAATGTTACAAATTTAAAAACGCCCCCAAGAAACACTGCATTAGATGAAGTCAACTGAATAGTGAAAATCCTTCTTAAGTTAACCTTGTCATACTAACTAACTAACTAACCATCACGCCATTTCCCAGAGAGGATAGAACGCCAACACCACTCTGTCCTGGCATACTTCTCTTGCTTCCTCCACATTCATACATCTTCTCATGCACGCACGTCGATTATTCCGACTTCTTACATGCCCACTTGTTTAACTTGATCATGCCATGTCTTTCTCGGCCTTCATCGACTTCTACATCCAGGCGCAGTCGCATCATATATTTTTTTAGCCGTTCTTTCATCATCCATTCGATCCACATGACCGAACCCAACGTAAGAGACCTTTCTTAATTTTGTCGATAATGCTTATCTCAGCCTTGCACTCTGCTCTAATTTCAACATTAGTGCACCTATCATACATAGTTTTACCACACATTCGCCTGAGAGATCGCATTTCAACAGCATTCAATCTACTTTCATCCTTATTTTTCCAACTCCATGCTTCGCTTCCATACATAAGGGTTGGTACCAGAACTCCATTATGCACAGCCTTGTCATGAGTTGGCGATATCAAAGATCTTAAAAGAGCTTTGCATTCCAGATGAACTAGCTGAGAGACGTCTCACACTTCAATCAGCTACATCTACAGCTACAGGCAGGGTTTTAGTACCGATTCCGTAATCAGCGCACAAAAATTTGGAGAGCGCGCTTTTGCGGTTGCGGGCCCTGTGGCTTGGAACGCTCTCCCACCAGAAGTGCGCAACTGTGAGAGTGAAGTGATGTTTCGAAAGAAACTTAAGACCTACATGTTCTCAAAATCTTTTGATTAATTTTGATAATGGTATTTTCTACTCAGAAATTGAGTTTTCACTCACAATAAATTTCCTGAGCCGTTAAATTCAATATTTAAAGCGCCCTTGAGGTATATTTATACGAAAACGGCGCTATATAAATTATCCATAATAATAATAATAATAATCTTAGATATAACACAGCCAGGTTAGAAAAAATATGTTTTCTTACTAACAAACCAACCATCAGCAGAGAGGATAGAACGCCACACCACTCTATCTTTGTGTCTTGTGTCCTCCACATTTGGCTTTTCTCATGGCTACTCTCAAGCATTGGTTGTACCTACTGGATCATGCTAGGTCCTTCTATACAAGTTATTGTACAGTTTGCAAAGTGTCCTGTATAAAGCGAAAACTGTGTGGAATATTGAATGGTCGGCGTGACGTTTGGCAGACCTGTATCTCAATCACAGATAACTATCGACGTAGTTAAAAACGTGCTAATCACGTGCTAACTCTAACGATTTGAGCGATCACAATGACATACCGTTCAATACCGCGATTGACGATCTGAGCCGAGCGGAGCCGATCTACGCGAAATCGCGGCCGTACGTCAAACGTCAAATCATCGCGCTTGTCGGATTTTTTATTATGTCGACTGTTTTTCTCAATATTTGGCTTGCCGAAAACCGGCTAAATTATAATAAGATTGAATGAATATATGTGCGAATAAGAAATATCTCGGGAAATGGCTCGCGACTAGTATGCGCTCGTTTAATAATCCCGATCGACAACTTTTAACGCGTGTGTTCCATTGTGATCGCGAAAACGTTAAACATCCATGGGTAGGAAATCGTTATCACGTCGCTTAAAATACCGAGTCGCTAGTGATCTGTGATCGAGCAACTGACAGTTAAGGTTTTTTATGTGAACGTTTGTATTATTGGTAAAAGTAAATAAACTAGTAAATCTACTTTATATTAATTTGAAGACGATTTTGTAGAACATTTTTTTTTTTATGTGACCCATAGTTTTCGAGAAAATTGAGTACGAAGTTTAATTTTTTTTTGAAAATTGTTACCAAAAATATCATGTTTTTGGTCAATTAATTAATTTTTTGTCCCAACTTTTAACAATAACATGGCGCACTTTAATGCCTTATCTCGGATGTTAAGACTGTACAATGACATAGAAAAACATATAAATATTGATGTATTTAATGAAAGATGTGGTAAATTCAAGAGGAACTTGAAATCTTTTTATAACCTCTGATCGAATATATTAACGCAAACTACTAAAAGCTTTTTAAACCTGTAAATTGTGTACGAGAATAATAATGCTGTGTAATTCTGTAATTGATGTGCAATATAACCATGTATGTAATAAATTATGATAAAATGTAAAATGTAAGATATTGTCACATTGTAGAGTTACCTGTAATTAAATAAATAAATAAAATAAAAAGTTTTTTCCAAGCTCAGATTAAAAAGTCATATTACACACAATCGTCTCCAAATATGATGTAGATTCACCAGTTTTCGGGTTGTACCTAGAGTTTTTTTACACCATGTATTTATATTTTTTATATACACCAATAAGCACTCAAACAAAACACATTAATTTTCAAACACAATCAATTAAATAATATAAAATAACGTGCTAATTTATATCTTAACAAATACGAGCGAAATTTTAAATAATGAAATGAGAATAAAACTAAGCGTTTACGAGGCTTGTCACTATTCTGCTGAAAGGTATGGAATTTGAATTTCATTAGTCATAATATAATTGATCAAATCTACATACTTAATTAATTAAATAAGTATTTGATAAAGCCACAAAAATAGCATCTAAAAATGTGGTATCAATTCGTATTAACATGACCTACTCACCTAAAGAAAGATTAAGCCTCAAATCCATTTTTGCTTCAAATATCAAATTTTCACTTTAAATTGTATAAAATACCAACGAGGGGTTCACGTAAACTTAAATTTTCCAACAGTCCACTTAAATTTCAGCTAATGTTTTAGTTAAAACTACAAAATTAACTGCCCTAGTTTTCTAGCGAACCAGGGTTTAACCTAAATCGTTCGGGACCTATTTCAACAATATACATTTTATATTGAGGAATATTCGTAGGTATACGAGACACTCCGACATTTTGCAACGAACCAGACATGGAAAATACTAAAGAAATCACGTAAAACTTTGTCAAAAAGTCTAAATATCTCCATATCAATATTAGGATATTTATATTTCAATTCTGTTACTTTTCACCCCGTTCCTGTTAACTTATTGGCGTTTTCTCACAGCTCGCGCCGCAGCCTCCGGTACGAGGTCGTTCTGGACCAAACCCCTATTTCGTGCGTTTCCGCCGCCGTTCGGGCGTTTCCGGAGCGCTTCGGCTGCTCTCGGATTTCGGGGGTGTGATGCGAAAAATCGAGGGAAATTCAGGCGATTTTAGCGCCGCGGTGGCGTAATTGTAAAGCTTTTACGGGTTTGCTTCCGGAAAATGTCAAAAGAGGGTCAATTATTTTTACTAAAACAGCCTTCATTATTTGCGAGTGGAAAATTTAAGCTGTAACTAAATGTGACATTATTTAAAACCAATAATGAATTACTGGCTAACTACCTAAAAAACCGACACATAATAGTGAAAATTCAGGACACATTCAGCAATAAAGTACCTATTAAGACAGGAGTGGCCCAGGGGTCAGTAATTGGTCCCCTAGAATACTTGATATATTGTAACTCTATGGCAAATGTCATCCAACATTCACTGTGCTATCAGTTTGCAGATGATACCGCAATTGTAGCTATTGGTGACACGCAAGCAGAGGCACAGCAAAAATTGCAATCGGATTTTAACCAAGTTGTAAGATGGTCACATGACTATAGCCTAACAATTAACACGAAAAAAACGAAAGTGATATACATAACATCCCCATATAACAGAAACTAGAGAAGATTTATTAATATATGCGCACACATACCAATGCATGCACACAAAAATCTACAAGACTGTACATGTACAAACATTGAGGAGGTATCCAAATATAAGTACTTAGGCATTATTATAGATTCCTCATTTAATTGGGAAGAACATGTTAAAGTAGTTTGCAATAAGTTAAGATTATGCCTGAAGAACATGTATCACCTAAAAACTTATCTACCATATTCTGTATTAAGACTGGTATACATGGGGCTAGTTGAACCAATAATACAATACGGTTTGAGAATATGGGGCTTAAGTTTCAAAACTTATACAGACAGAGTATCGAATTTGCAAATCAAAATCCTAAAAACAATTGTGCCTGTTAATATAAAGAATCGAGCAAAAGACGACAACCAAGTTATGTTTGATTACATAAACGTATTATCTGTCGACAAACTGTGTCAGTACAAAATAATGACAGATCATTTCCTCGACTGCAACTATAAACAAAGGGTAACACACCAAATTGTTACTCGGCAAGTTTCGGCGCAACAACTCAGTGTACCCAGACAGAAAAATTACTATGGAGACAGAACAATGGAGAGTGTTATCCCGAGATTAACTTATTAACTTATGAAAATCGCGAAGAAAAAAATCTTAACAAATTCAAAAAAATAATAAAAAACGTATTAAAAAACAGATAGTGATACCATCAGTGAAGTGTACATTAAACAAATATCTCTCAACAATTAACCATCTTTAAAAATCATTGTATACTATAAGAAAGAAAAAAAAAAAAAAACAAAAAACAAAACAAAAAAAGTAATGTAACCCGCAGACAAGCCCCGGCTTTGCGGAACAATAATACAATATTATGTATGCTAAAATATCTTGTATAATTATGAATAAAAATAAAAAAAAAAAAAAAAAAAAAAAAAAAAAAAAAAAATAACTGTTTACCACAATTTTTTTTACACATGACAAACAAGGCTATGGGCTAACAATTAACAAACAAGGCTATGGGCTAACAATTAACAAACAAGGCTATGGGCTGACAATTAACAAACAAGGCTATGGGCTAACAATTAACAAACAAGGCTATGGGCTAACAATTAACAAACAAGGCTCTGGGCTAACAATTAACAAACAAGGCTATGGGCTAACAATTAACAAACAAGGCTATGGGCTAACAATTAACAAACAAGGCTATGGGCCTAACAATTAACAAACAAGGCTATGGGCTAACAATTAACAAACAAGGCTATGGGCTAACAATTAACAAACAAGGCTCTGGGCTAACAATTAACAAACAAGGCTATGGGCTAACAATTAACAAACAAGGCTATGGGCTAACAATTAACAAACAAGGCTATGGGCTAACAATTAACAAACAAGGCTATGGGCTAACAATTAACAAACAAGGCTATGGGCTAACAATTAACAAACAAGGCTATGGGCTAACAATTAACAAACAAGGCTATGGGCTAACAAATTAACAAACAAGGCTATATATGGGCTAACAAATTAACAAACAAGGCTATGGGCTAACAATTAACAAACAAGGCTATGGGCTAGCATTAGTTAGTTAGTTTTAGTTAAGATTATTGTTTTAGGTGGAGATTTTTGTTAAATTTTGCCGGTTTGCAAAAGAGCTTCCAGCGGACAGTTAGTAGCGATGTGCATTAAAAGTAGTAAGTTTTGGTCTCATTTCAGAACCTTTCATTTAGAACATAATATGCGTGCAAACAAAAGAGTATGCGACTGTTGTTAACAGTAAATTGGAAGATAACAATATTGATTTGGAATTACAATAGGGTTCTTCCCGATAGCATGAATATCCTTGAAAACGTTTTTTTTTTTTTTTTTTTTTTTTTTTTAATAGAAAAAGAAATCTATGCAATCTTATGATATTTGCACATATTTCAATTTGTAAATACTATTTTCAATAAAGCCTAAGCGGCTTGTGCTTGAAAATAGGAATCGAGTCGTGTCGAAGTGGGGATTCGAACCGACGATCTCTGGACTCAGAGACCGCGACGCTACCCACTGGGCCACCACCCGTTCAAAATAAACGTTATAAATATTTAAAGTATATTTTTACAATTCCAACGATATAAGACACAATGATCAAAAATTTAGTTTTCATTTATAAATTTATGTTTTAAAGTGGATAGACAAAATCCAGTTTTTGTCTACAAGTATTTGGACACACTCAAAATGTTGTTTATGTCAAATATTTTAATCATTTTAGCCTCTGGATTGGTTATATACAATGTCATTTAAAGGTTAGCAAATAATATTGCTAAGATAAGACCTTTAAATTGCATTGTAAAATATTTAGCAGAATTATTCATTTCAACCCAATTATAAAAAAATAAAAACTATTTAAAACCGCGTTAGCCGCATGCAGCAAACATAGGCTAAGTAT
>JAGVSP010006521.1:0-12881 GCA_022494985.1 Micrasema minimum
TATTCCACTCACTCTTAACTTCCGTTACTTGGGGTTACATCAAATAGCGGGCTCGTTTTGCCTAATATTATATATTTCTACTACAAAAATAGTAATTAGTAGGTACTCCATAATAAATTAAATTTTCTGTTGACTGTATAATATTCTCTTATTTCTTATTTTATCTTTCGCCACACTCGCTCCTATGTGAAGCATGTAGACATCACTAAATTCTTCCAGGAGAGCCTCCTCCCACGTTAGGCCTGCATCCAAAACATTATCATCAACACAATAATGTCTTAATAGAATGTCTTTATTACTGAATAATATCCCAATAGAATATCTTTACCCTGTTTTACTGCAGATGCCACAAATTGTTACGATGCCATATTTATAACTGTTAGTATACTCGTTCACCTGTATTTTGTATTATCAGCAAATATTTATTGCGTTAACAGCATGCCATAAAAGTACGATACAAAGTAATTATCATTCAATGTGATGATAATTCAAGTATACGGTAGCTTATAAAAATTTCAAAAAAAATATTTCCATTTTTTTCAGGTTTTGGACGCTTTTTTTTAGTTGTATTTTTGCAATGGTAAATATGTTATCAATAATGGGTACATTTATAAGACAGAATGAACATATTTATGTAGAATTTAAATTATTAGGTATCAAAAAGCTCTTATAATGTTATTACATATGAGTTTTTGTTTTTTTTTGTTTCCCTGCTATAGCAACCTCCTCAAGATTCACAGTGTTTTAATTGTTAATACTATGTGAATAACTTACTTAGAAAGTGAAATAATAAAAAGTACACCTGGATCACAATGTTTTATGGTAATTGAAAAAAAATATCTTTATTTTGCTAATTTATTCGCATGTATAGTGCTTAATTTTTTAATAAATTGTACGTACTTAGTACTTATCTATTTTTTGAGCTGTGAGGTTGTCTAAAATTTGACGAGGTGTCGGAATTTATGGTCAAAATAATTAGATTTCAAATATGTCATAACAATACTTCATCTGCCATTTTCATTTTTGGTGAAAATGTTTTAGAAACGTTTAACCAACAAACATTGGTGCGATAGAAAGGATTGCTCAACCCATTGGCCTATTCAAAAAGGGTCTAAGATAAATACGCATTCGAGTCCTTGTTTATTCGCAGGAAAATATTGAAATTTAAATTTTAACCATTTAATAGCCACCGTGTGCACTTTGCATAGTAATTATTTTAAATTGCAAATATGCAATCGGCTCGTTGGTCTAGGGGTATGATTCTCGCTTTGGGTGCGAGAGGTCCCGGGTTCAAATCCCGGACGAGCCCTCTTTTCATTTTAGAAAAAAAAGAATAGAAGAATCTCCCTTTTTGCAAAATAAAAAAATTTACGTGACTTTAAGTCTGTAAGTTAGTTTATTTTAAATAAACAGTGTAAATTATTTCTTATTATAAATAATTTTTACTATTCAGTAAAAGGAAATATTATTGAACAACATTTTGAATGAATACAAATACTTGTAGACAAATTACTGGATTATACCCATGCTGGGCTGATATCAGATATTATTGATATCTCAACAGAGACAGAGAATAATGTAGATCGCCCAAAAAAATACTTTAACTTATTCTCAATAGATGTCAGTAATTCGAAAATCTGTCGAAATAACAACTCGCAAGCGGATAGTTCTTTACACCTAAGATATATACAAGTTTAGAAAAAATTTGTCATACATGGTTGTCAGATGTCAGATGACAGGCGGAATGGGGAATGTTGTAATGACGTCAAGTGGCCACTTAACCCAGCCAATGACAGGTCATAAGCCCTGTAAACGCCTAGATAACCCACATTCGTTTCCAGAGCTTCTCTGTCTCTGTTGAGATATCAATAATATCGGAAATATTATTATTTGAGCAAAAAAAAATGTTTAGAAATGTTTTATTAAATTCAAAACTGTGTGCTGATGATGTTGTTGATATAAAATTAATGTAATATTAAATTTTTATGTGTTCTAAGGTTTGAAGTGAAAAGAATATCATGTTACCTACACTTTTAGTACGGAAATTGTAAGGTTTTATTATGCTAAAGGGTTGCAAAGCCTTAGAAATACTGCCTCCAGGATGTATTTCATATTTCATTCTAATTATCATAAAACATCATTAAATATAATATTACTTTCCTTCATGTCCGTCAATACTAACTTAAATATTATGAACATACTTCCAATCATTTGTTGACATACTTGAGAAAATATTATTAATTTGTGTTAGTACTAACTTTTAAGTTATGCAATGTTATTTTAGCTTTAGCTTTAGCTCAGTTAAAACAAAATGCCGCCTATATAACTCCTGCATCACACCTATTCTCCTCTATGGCTGCGTATCGTGGCAACTAACCAGGGCCCAAGATAGCAGACTTCTGAGTTTTGAGAATAGGTGTCTTAGAAGAATTTTAGATGTACGGTGGTTTGACTTTGTAAGGAACACAGAGGTGAGGCAACGGACACAGCAACCCTGGTATCTACTGTCATCCGGCGAAGGCGTTTCGGCTGGCTAGGCCATATACTATGTATGCCACCCGAGAGCCTTAACCATGCTTGCCTATTTTACAAGGCATCAGGTTCTCGGCGCCCTGGTCGTCCACTGTTGGCAATTCATCGGCAGTTTGCGTCAGAGCTGCGGGACGTGGACTTGGCTTGGGAGGATGCACGGGAGCTGGCGGCCGGTCGCTTGGCCTGGAGGCAGTTTGTGGATTCCATATGCTCCACAAAGGGAGCGGATATGGTATGAAGAAGAAGAATTTTAGCTTTATCTTCCCACCAAAAACCGGCAGATACATTAAATTATCACTAAGATGATTACGCGTTGGTTTAAGATATTGCTTAAAATCAATAAGCTCACCCTTGTATACTTATGCTTTATAATTGTACTACTACTACTTCTCTCCCTTATCCGCACCCAATGGTGCATAGGGCACTGCATCAGTACACCGAGTGCAGTGAAACTTGATCAATTTATTACATGAAGGTAGGATGATCAGTCTTACGCTTCAGTACTAGTCCAAGGTATCGCACATGAAATATTAATATGAAAATCACAATAAATATTTCACGTTGACCCTTACGGGAATTTAACCCGCGACCTCTTGCACGGTAGCCAAATGCGCTACCACTATGCTACGAATTGTACATGAAGTTTTAAATAAATAAATAACTGCGTTCAACTTAAGTTGCTGTTTAAACAGCAGGTGTACCTTAATAATATTTAGTAACAGGGACAAAAGATAACTTGCTTTACTAAGACTTATTATGGCATATATTTTCACTTTCACTCTAAAACAGAGTTCTTGTCATCTCGACCACAATTTTAAATGAGACCCAACCTTGTTAAATCTCATCCCGCGCAATCACTTCCAAAGCAATAAGGGTTGTTGATAATTAGAACTAACTACTACGAGTCTTGGTTAACTGAGTACTTTGGACGTAAACCGCACCCCACTCCACGTATTAAAACATATTTTATAATATATGTACACATTGGAGAATCAACGTATCAACAAAAGTTAAGAGACATTTAAATGCTTTTTCAAATTTTAGTTTTATGTTATAGAGCACATAAAATTTAATTTTTGATGTCCTTTTAAGGGAATTTCTTTAAGAGTGTATATCTTATATAATGACATTAAAAACTCCAGTAAGGCTAGCTATTTTTTTATTTAAAATTATGGTTTTGAACATATTGCCAGCAGGCGCCATCTAGATCACAATTTATTAACAAAACTTCTGTGAAATCGAAAATGGTGTGAAAAAGTTAAGTAGGGGAGAGACATGGGAGATAATATGTTTATTTTAAATACAGCTGCCCAATCTGACAAACAAATATTTGACTTTCGTTGTACCTATGTATTATTTCTGTGGTCCTAGAACGCATCTTTCCAACTCCCTTTTCCCTTCGTTTCTGTTTCCTTACTGAGTGAAGGGTGAAGTAAGTATGCAGATGTTGGAGTTCAAGCGCTTGAGTACACTTCGGTATTCAAATATTTACTTTACGATTAATGGAATTTCTTTGCGGATCAAAAATATTGAGTTTGTATTTATGTCTGAACAAAAAACTTATTTGTTTAAAACACTTTCATGTGGATGAATAAACTTGATTACTTTACGTTTATTTTTATTACGGACATGTGTTGTATTACTAAAAGCTAAATATATAAAATATATTTATTAGACAAGCTAATAATTCATGTTTCGCTGTGAAAAAAAGACACGTCCACTAGGAGGAACTTTCTATATATATCTTTCACTATCTAATACGTTTAAAAATCATAAGCTTATCTGTCTAAAATAAACATCATTGTTGATAATTATCAGCCTTCCATAAATTATCTTCACTTATTAAGCGTAGAAATATATCTGATTTATGTTTTTTGTAAAAAGTTATAAATAATGAAATTGAGAGCCCCTATCTTCTAGAGCAGATACCTCTTCATTGTCCAATTAGACTCACTAGACAATGTCATCTTTTTTATAATTCAGCACCATCAAATAATTATTTAAAAAATTATTGTATAAATCGGAGTTGTGCGAAATTCAATGAATATTGTACCTGTCTTGACATTTTTAACATCAGATTACCCAATTTCAAATTAAAATTATTCGAAATCTTATAGACTGTAAAAGGTAATCCTAATTCTATTCCCAGTCACCTCCTTTTCCTTTTACCTATCCCTATCATCCTATCCTTCCCTCATAACTCTTTATTTTTATTTCTTATATTAATTTTTTCCATCTACTTTGAATTGTATAAATGTGAAAAACTATAATTGGTAATCAGGCTTTTTGGTATTCTACGTTCATGTATCGATACTGTTGTTTTTCTTTTAAATAAAATAAAATAAAATGAAATAAAATAATTACTACTCCAAAAAACAGCACCACGAAAATGGCCTTCGAAATACTTTATACATCTCTAGGCTCTAGGCTCTAGGTATTACATAATTTCCTAATACTAATCAGAACGTGTCTAAAGATCAGTGGGTTACTTCGTGCGCTGTTTGAAGGTGCGTTAATTATAATTTGGGCTTTATACACAGTACAGTATACAGAATTCAGTCTCCACAAATCCAATTATTTCCAACAATATTCAAGGCAGCGGTTCCCGCCCTAAACCCAAGGTCCAGCAGACTATAACTGAACTTCCTGTTACCAAAGGCTTGACAGAAGGAAGGTGATGATTTGTTGCAGGAATCGAAACCAAATATCCTATTTTAGGCGAGAAATGGTGATAATAATATTAAGTCAATCGTAAATTCTTCCGAGCCATAACGTCTGACCTTCACAAAATTCGTATAAATACCTACTTTGCCCGTTTAATAATTTAACTTAAATGCCGATTATCAGAATGCGGGTCACGTGTTTTGCAACGATGTAACACTTTCAGCGCTGTAAATTCTAACCATCTTTCATAATAATTTTCAGTCTGAAATGTTAATTCCGTATATTATCGCGTGGCGTCTCTCGCCTGTTACTTAGCCAAGACTCGCACCATTTTCCCGAAGGGGATGCATTTTCCCGTGCTTTGGGTTTCCGCCCACAGATGCCTCTAGCCAGTAGTTTTTTATGACCTGGTTTATCAGTTTAGTAATGTGATTTATGAGACAAAGTTTGTGTTCCGCATAATTAATCGGGAGAGAGAAATTGTTGTACCGAAGGAAGTTAATGCTAAAAGCCCCGCAGCCAGAAACCACAAGATGCACCGAGCTACCTATTGCATACATACTAGTTTCAAATTATATATTATTAGATATTGGTATCTTTCTCTATTTCTGATGAATACATCTAGTACTACGCTGAAATAAAGATTATTATTGCTTGTGCTAATTATAAATAAAAATTCAGGTTTTTACTCCATTTTATGTGTAAAATATTAATGAAATTAAAAACTCATGTTTTTTTTCGTCATGTAATATAATATCACTATTATTAGATATTATTGATATCCCAACAGAGACAGAGAAACTCTGGAAACGAATGTTGATTATTTAGCGTTTACGGGGCTTTTGACCTGTCATTGAGGCATTGAGTAAAACCGAGGGAGAAGGCGCCTTGACGCGGTATTTCACAAATATATGATAAATAATAATAAAATAATAATAATAATAATAATAATAATAATAATAATAACAATAGTAGTAACAATAATAACAACAACAACAACAACAACAATAATAATAATAATAGTAATAATTATAATAATAATAACAATAATAACAATAATCATAATAATAATAACAATACCGATACTGATACTACATTTATCTCATTCTCTCTCAGCTTAGTTTTATTAAGGTTTCACTTCTACCTGGTGTGAACTGCACACATGTTTTTTTTTTACACCAACTTTCTCTAAAAATGCAGGAAAATAAAACAAAAAACCATCGGTATGATTCGTTTTGTAAATCGGATCATTGATTAGCGAGATACAGTAATTTGAAGTTTGAATTATGTTAAGGTTTCGTATGTAATATCCAAATTTAAAATGGTTGTATAATTGCTTTTTTTTCTGCATTCTCAGAAAAATTTTGTATGCAAACCATCAGCCTTTACACTTCTAGTTAGAGAAAAGTAAAATAAAATTACATAACGTAATAGTAGATAATCTGCTACAATTGCGTTCTTTCAGATTTTCTATTTTTTATTTCAAAAAATTGATTGAAAAATCACAATATTTTTTTTTATTAATTTTTACGATGTCATATGAATTTTCTAGCGTAATTTTCTAGCGCTTTTTTCAAATCGCTCGCAAAATCCTCCATTTGGCGCGCATGCGGTGTGACGTCGCATCAATATGGGCGCTGACTTCGTTATGAATTTCCCGCCTATTAAAATGGACGGGTATGACGTCATTAGCCAATAACGGGCGTTAAAAGTCACTCGTAATTTCGTGTTTTTAAAACATAAATTTATAAATGAAAAAACAACATTTTGATCATTGTGTTTTATATCGTTGGAATTGTAAAAATATACTTTAAATATTTATAACGTTTTCAAGGATATTCATGCTATCGGGAACAACCAAATTTTAAATGCATAAATTATAGTGTTAAGATTCACAGAAAAATACTGTCGTATATGTAGTGGGTAGCGGATGCATGTGTGAGTGGATCGGTGAGTTAGTGAGTTGGTGAGTTTGTGAGTTGGTGAGTTAGTGGGTTGGTGGGTTGGTGAGTTGGTGGGTTAGGGATCCTGCATAAAATGCGGAGAGGTGCAGCAGACCGGGAATACATACCGATCACTTCTGGCTGCAAGTAAGCCGCTCAACCGTCTCAATAGAGAGCGACTTTAATTTTAAAAATATGTAATTACGTCCTTAGCCAATAATTTACCCAGTTTATATTCCAGTGTATATAAAAAAAATAGTAATGAAGATACATACAAAAAGTCAAGCGAAATGAAAAATAACAATAGTTCATAATATGTTGTGATGAAGAAGATTCTGGTCCTCTATACTGAACCAGAATCCCCGTCATCGCTTCACCAACTAGCTCAGTGGTGGACAAGAAATCTCTATGAAATATTTTTAAAAGAATTTATCAAAACGAATCTAACTGAACAAAAGCTAGTGAACACGTTGTCAAACATACGGGACGCGGACCTGGGAAGAAATAAAAGAAATAGGAGTCTCAATACAACAGTTTATTTATGGATGATGCAATTATTATAAATACAAGAATAGTGTAAAACAAAGATTTCAGTCTCACATACAAGATGTCTAACCTAGAATTTGAAGTTAAATTTGTAAGCTATGCATTCCTGCTTTTAAATTTTCCACACCTCAACCAATTACATTAATACCACAATCTAATAAATCTGAAACTACGTTTGGCCATTAAAAAGCTAGCTCACTAGGTTGAGGGGAATTTATATAATAATAATTTTGATAAATCATCTAATTTGTACAAGAATTAAAATTATCGAAAACATTGACTAGCACACGGTGATCTCGCCCACATCTTTGTCTAAACACGCGGTGCATGGCACCGAGGCAAATTTGCATACAGGTGGCATTTTCGACGATTGCGGCAGCTGAAGACTGGCATCCGTGAAGATGAAGAATGGCTTCGATGCGGGCATGGCCGCTCGCACGTGACGTGAAGCTTAGATGTTCTCTAGATGATTAAAGTGCGCTCTTGGGCAGCACGTGGGTGCAAACATAACCGGGCACCTTTGTAACTCGTGAGGTTTGCTAGGATCGCTTGGTTCTCGCCATCAGCGACGATCCACACCATGAGCGTCCAGCGATTTATGCTCCGTATCAACGGATAAATTTTAAAGAATAATACTAATATTCAAGGACTAAACAATGAAGGAATTAGGAGGCCCCTAATGAATGGAAGAAAAACACAGTAATTAGGCAAGTCGTGGGTGTTATGCTAGGAAAGTTCGATGCTGCAAGTGGTTCAAACTTACGGTTCTCCTGGACCGGGCCTTTCACAGATACGGCGGCTCCTGCATCCGGTATCCCGCCGAATTTCGACAATTTGTCAACTAGGTGATGTCAGCGGCCATTTTGCAGGGCCAACTGCCCGCGTCTCAAATAAAACTGTCGAGAAGGACAGTGTTGCCAACTTTAGGAAGTCGACGCGAAACTCCGGGGTAGGTACTTAGTACCTGACTCGGAATCCACAACGTTACAATGTGAATTTTCATTTTTCTTGAAATTATCAATTAACGTACCCCTAGTTTTATATAAATTTTCTCCTTAATCATTACTTTACTTTAATATTAACTTACCCTTCAATATTTTTCTAAATATGGAAACTTTACTGGTCTATTCACTTATTTTTACTATCATTACAAATGTTACTATTTTAATGTACTATTTGTTTCCTAAATAAATGAAAATAAAAATTAAAAAAATAATAATAAAAATAAAAAAATGTAATACGTAGATATTAAGTCTTCTTTACGCCTGACTGAGGGAGCTGATGGATGCGGGCCTGACGTGGAAGGAGGCGAGAGAGTTGGCCGGCTACAGAGTCTCCTGGAAGGATCTAGTAAGCGACCATGGCGAAAAAATATGAGAAGATTAAGTCTTACAAATAGCTCAGACTTGGGCAAATTGTCGTGTCACATTTAACACTGCACGGTACAAGAAAGAAAGTAATAAGTTTTTTGATCATTCTTGGCATTGGTGCATTATGGCATTATGGCATTATGGCATTATGATCTGGGAAACGCAGGTAAATTTGGCCAAATAGCGTATTAGAATGCATTTTATGATAAACGTGGTAATCATTTTACAATAGCTTCATCACTGATCCTCGCTTTCTCCACATTCATACATCTTCTCGATACACACGCCGATAATTCATCATTGATTAATTAATTAATTATTTATTATTTATTTACAATATAATAGCGATTCTCATTTTAAAACTACCATAATAAAGCATAGATATCAAAGAGTCTCTAAAAATGACTTTCACAAGTACCATGAGAAGATATTTTTGGAATTATGTTGTTGCGTGAACTGGATTCTCAATTGAAATAATTTTTTGCTTGAAAAATGGTTGCATCTTTGTCCCTTCCTTCTTGACAATCATCTCATCTCATCGTACATAGCATTTACAATCGCAAGAGCGTTAGTCGGTTATGTTTTTCAGGACATGCGCTATGCTACTAGCTGGTAACTATCTACATAGCTGTGTGATAACTATTATAGAAACATCAAAGTTCTAACCAGCACCGCGGGGAGGGCTGTAACAAATTATCCAACAAAAAGTTAGTCAGATTATTCAAGGGACCAGATTTAGGTTAGACAATCATAATGACGGAAATGTTTGTGTGTTTCCGAAATTAATACCAAAAGTTACACTGGCAGTCTCATTAAAATTTTAGTTTTAGCCCAAAATAGACACAATTTATTTATTTTGGCAATCTAAAATCAAAATCAAATTTAAAAATAGTTATTACATTTGATCGTCTTGCCTTAATGTAACATCGCCTTAATGTAAGAAATGATCAAGATACGCTGGACTTGTGTATCAATTCAGTGGCCTATGCACCATTGGGTGCCGATAAGGGAGAGTAGTAGTAGTATAGCTACTAGCTACAAACATAAATCAGGTGATTGGGGAAGTAGCTATATTCAGCGACTGACAGAGACGACTTCGTAGGAATATATTATTGCCGTTCTTAATATATTTTCAATTACCTAATCACAAAAATACTACTTACTTGTCAAACGTGTAAAACTAAGTTATAATGCTTTTTATGTATTATTATGCCTTGTTTATAAAAACACGACGTAATATCACAAAAATAAGTTATCTGTATGTAAAACCGTTGAAACAAATCATTTAGTTTTTTTTTTTTAATTTTAAAGCTAAACTAGGGATTTGTTACTGAATCCGCCACGATGAGACTCTCTGATAACTTCGTCCGAACAAGGATCGAAAATGGAAGAGGACTTACCAGAGCTGGACTCAACAAGGGCAGGATATGAAGATGAAGGACCACCAGGAAGGGCGAGGGTATTTTGGTGGAAAGAACGAAGGAAGATCAGGTTCACGAGAAGGACGGATGTTGCGAGGTCAATGTTGCTGCGCTGAGCGAATATTCGAGACTGAATTTTGAGTTGTAAAACAGGTGAAAAAAACGGATGGAATGGGTGAAGGTAGGCAATACATTTTGATAGGAATTCGAACTACTTATACCAGAGAGTATCAATAATGGCCAAACCAGTTACAGTAAAATACTCATTTTTTCTTTCCTTTTTAATTTTACAGTACATGTAACTATGGAAAAGTCTTAACAACCAGAGTATGACAAATGACTTTCATAATATTAGTATGTATAGCACTGTGGTGAATGGGCGCCTGGCAACACCTGGTCTCAGGCTGGATTTACTTGTAACATGTTGGCTGTAACAACCCCTCACTTCTAAAGAACTCACCCCATGGCCAGGATTATGAAAACAGGTGGTGATTTTCCGACAACTCTTTTCACTAAAACCGGGAAAATGTAATAAAAACATTGAACGCTATTCTCAGGAAGCTTTCATAGTTTCCACTGCTGTTGGAAATTACAATTGACTACTGGGAATGTTGACAAAAATATGGAAACGAAACATAAAAATGAATTTTATTTTTTGCTGAGAAAAAAGTCTATCAGGAGATTGTTAACTTGCTGTGTTACTTGTTTCTTGTTTTTTATTGTATAAATAATAAATACCTTTTTATTACATTAGTATAAATTGTTATTTTTGTGACCAATATTTTATTAGATAATTTTCATCTTAAATTTCCATTAAATCTTAAATTTAGCGTATTTACTGTAACGTAGAGGGTGAGAGGCTTGCCTGATTGGCTCCACAACCTCAGACGCTCACCTGCATAGCTCAATCAGTTAGCAAAAGACTCACGAAAATTTATAAAAGTAAGCAAGGATTGAAATACCACAGAGTTCAGAATATATAAATAAAACAAAGCTATAGAAATTCAATGTGTGTAATTAAAATATAAATATGTTTACAAGGTTAAGAAGATGTGTTAGGCACGGTAAGTATATAGGGTTTAAATTTTGACAAAGATATAACAAAGATATAATTGCAAATATAGGTTGAAAACTTAAGTAATGAATCCATCCATCGAATCATTCATACTGGAATTTACAATTAAAAAGTTCTACGTCGAAGATTAAAGAAAAAAACAGGCTAGTGTTGAGATGAACGAAGTGATTTGGAGGTTAAGAATTTAATTTTATGTAGAGGTGAAATTTTGAAGAGAGGTGAAGAATCCATGTATCGTCATTGTGCAGTGTCCACATCAGGACCTGCACGAGGTGAAGCTTTGTTAATTAGTCCTTTGAGGCATCAAATTGTAAATATATCCTCACACGTGGTCCAGAATTTCACGCGTGAGCGATGACGGATATGGGATAATATCTGCGTTCCGTGATGTACCGGTCAGCGTGTGACACTCGGTAACTAGCTGATAACTAGACACGGATCAGTGTCTAGGCCATTTTTAATTTATAATATTCTAAATATTTATGTCAGGAGTAAGGAAGTATATAAAGGGAGGGAATTTAGACCTGAAAAGATTAAAGTGACTGGGCTGTAGTACGTAGTTTTGATTCGGGGATGGAAGTTAATATTAAAAAGCTATAACACTTACGATTACGTCTTCATTCCCCAGGATTTATGCCGGGTCGGCCTGAATAGAAAATAAATGCGGCCGTTCGCCATGACAGTTATTTTTGCAAGAAGGAATCATAGACGAAAAAAGCTCAGAACGAGATTTCACTTACCATAGAGCAGATTCTGTGGTAATGAAATAAGGTAGAATAACGGGGTCAAAAGTTAAATTGCTATTTTTTATCAGTTAAAGGGAAGTCAGGAATGTCATTCTTACGAGAGGCGGGGAGAATAACATGACAAACACCCTTCCTCGATAAACAAAAAAAAGATTTCAAGAAGTTACTATTAGAGATTTGAAGATGAAGTTTTGGAGTAAGAAATCAAACATACGTACTACAACAAAATATGGGTTACAAGTTGTATTAGTAATTTCCTGTGTGCCCTTGGTTCGAAGGTACACAAGGTAAATAGTAGAATTCTGAAAATACAAAATTATTACATCACATAGAAATTCTAAAATAAAGTACGTAGATATTTCAGTCACTTGCTTGGACCATCTAGTAATTTGGTTTTGGAGAACTGGCTTTCGCTTGGGACATATTCCCACATAGCAAAAACGAGCGCCGAGCTGTTCTTTGTCGAAACTATTAAGGTTTAGTAACCTCGACTTCAGAATGCTGTCTTTAACAGAAGTAAACAAAGCGCTCTTTTTGGGAGACTACACTCCAGATTTGACTTTATTTCATTATTAATACAAAAA
>JAGVSP010006526.1:0-13436 GCA_022494985.1 Micrasema minimum
ACCCCAAGGCGACCTTTCCCCCCCCTTTTGGCGAAAGGGAAAGGCTTTGTCCCCGGGGGGGCCTTGATGAAAAAAACGCCGCTTTGGGGTTCACACCCCCCAATCACGCTGACCTAAATATATAAAAATTCAAACAATTTGTAGAAAAATTCTGCAAATGCCGAAATGTAAAACAAATACCACAAAATCATCGATACAATTGTATTGTAAATTCGTAAGTAAAGGTTAAGTTAAGTTAGAATAGGTTAACAAGGGCAAGCTTACTGCTTTTATGCAATATCTTCCAACCATTACTACTTAACAGTTTTATTTTGAGATTTAGTGATAAGAAAAAATTTATCATATGTAATAATTAATTATTTATTTTTATTATATTGTTATTTGTTTTTACCCCATAGGCCCTTTTACATAGACATTTTTAAATGATTATACAGTAGGTAGCTATTCATTACCGGCCAGATATGGCATCCAGACACTGTTCCCTAAAATGCACTAGATTTGTTTTGAAAACATCAATATTGTTAGAGTATACTTGTTAGCCAGTGCTGCATTCATCGTAACGGTGAGTTAGCACTGTAATTGGTCGATGATTTATGGCTACAGTAAAATAGGGCATTACTACGGGTAGCTCGACCAGGCACTCTAATACTAGTTAAATTTGTTAGTTTTGACACAAACAAACATAGATTTTAGTAACTTTGAACAGAAAGAGAGCAAATCATTTTAATATTCTTCTATGATGTACTACTTCTAATATGTATACTGGCGGCACCATTTGACATCTATAACATTTATCTTAATGTCATGAAGGCATGACGTTACAGTTTCCAAACAATAAAAAAGGCATAAGGAATACATAAACATTATATCTGTATCATTAGATCACAGGGATCTAGTGTTTTAGTGTTTTATTTTATATATGCATACAAATATCACTCACCATCCACGACCCATTATCCTCAAGGTGTACATAATGTTTTGATCATTTGCCGAGAGATGTCATTAGACGACACTTGTATAAAGACTTCATGTTTACTGCTTTATCGACCACTTAAGTGGCCGCTCGCCTATACGACACGTTTATGCAGTGGCCATTTAAATGGCCCATAGCCGTGAATGGGTTAATACACTAAAATATGACATTGGGAAATGGAATAGAGGAAGGAAGGAAAGGGATAGGGGAAGAGGATGAATGAAGGATGTTTCAATGGTTTGAAGAGAGGTAGTAATGCTTCAGACGTTTCTTAAACACAAATAAGGAGGGCGCATCTTTCAGATTGCGTGGTAAATCGATCCATAGTCTTGCAGCCTGAATGATTCCATTAAGAAATTATAAATTTTTGAATATACAAACATTAGAAAATAGAAGAATATTAAATGATTTGCTCTTCCTGTTCAAAGTATTAAAAATCTATGTTTGATTGTTGTCAACTAACAAAATTTAATAAGTATAACGAGTGCCTGGTCAAGTTACCTGTAGTAATGCACTATTTTACTGTAGCCAATCATCGACCAATTACAGTGCAAACTCACCTATACGAAAAATGCACGCACTGGCTAACAAGTATACTAACAATATTGATATTTTCGAAACACAAATCTAGTGCATTTTAGGGAACAGTGTGGGATGCCATCTCTGGTGGTAATGAATAGCTACCTACTGTGAAATCATATAAAAATGTCTATGTAAAAGCCCTATGGGCGTAAAAACAATACAATAAATAAATAAAGAAGGAAGTTTAATGCCAAGGAATACAGAATGTAGATTATACGTGGCTTGGTGATCTCTGCCCTGAAGTAAATAGTATTTCCACTCATCTTATTCACCTGCTGTATGGTCAGGGAGTTTGTGCAAGAACTTACCAATTTTCTTAGGAACCGGCATGGACTCGCCAGTGATGAGAGATTCGTCACAAGTGGACTGACCCAGCACCACTCTACCGTCGACTGGGACCTTCGCTCCTGGGACTACCTAAAGACACAAAAACATTGCCATCATTCTCAGGTCATGTTCCCTCGCGAGAAAGGTTGCCATATCAAAATAAAGGAATGCCACAAACTATTTTCTAACAAAAAAAGTCAATTTGCGGACGATAATTTTACGTGATAACGTCATAAGAAAACATTGATGAAAAATAGCATACTTTTATTAATTGAATTGAATTATTATTACTGAATTATCATTATTTTGTATAATACAAAGCAGGAGAGTTAATTGAAAAATAACAATTTTTTCCATTAATTAACATTTCGGACGCATCGGCCGATGGAGTGGAAGAGAGATAGATGCGTCACAAACCGAACTATTAGTCCGATCGTGCCTCTCTATCGCTTGTTCCGCGCTCTCGCTTGCACACTCGGCTCATGAAATGAGTCATGCTTTTTCGTGTGTGCAGCCGGCGTTCATCGATTTATTAGATGTTATCACGTCAAAAAGTTTTACCGATTTAAAAAAAATATATAATGAAGAGCCCTGAATTTCGTCATTTTTTTCCATCATCAGGATAACTAAAGTTGACGGCAAAATAAAAATACTACTACTACTTATCCGCACCCAATGGTGCATAGGGCACTGCAACGGTACACCAAGTGCGGTGTATCTTGATCAGTTTTATTACATGAGGGTAAGATGATCAGACATCCGCTTCGGTACCAGACCAAGGTATCACACTTGAAATATTAATATGAAAATCACATGTAAATAAATGATTTCATGTTGAGGAATCGAATCCGCGACTTCATGCACAGTAGCTAAATGCGTTACCACCATGCTGCGAGGCAGACTAATTAAATAATTAAAGAGCACATCAAATCGTTGGCAATTACTGGGAAGGAAGTTTTTCTAATGCCTACTTTATATAGGACAGTTTCTTGTTCAGAAAACTACACAGTTTCTTGTTCAGAAAACTGTGTAGTCTGTCAAACTTCTGTCAAAAGACACGCTAAATATGTGTATTTTTGAAACGCGAATGTAAGTTATTATCGTATGTTTGCTCTCAGGAAATTGTATATTTAGCTAATAATGTAAATATGTTATTGGTTTTTTACGTATTTAAAAGCATACAATAAACCAATGTCTACTTAAACGTTTACATAAAAAACATTGACTGTCATGTCAGCTTAAATATGACACTAGCACACAGTTTTTCATGCAGTTTTAGCTTTATACGGACCGTTTTCAGACTGCACAGAAAAACTGTGTGTAGTAAACTGTCCCATATATAGCGGGCTTTAGGGTTGTGGTGGAAATGGGGACGATAGATAGTGGTTGGTGTTGGGATTCAGCTGATACATCTCGTGCAGGGGGCAGTCGTAGTAATCATTTAATATCTTGTGACTTTCAATAAAATGTTTTAATTTGATTAAATAAACAAGTAATAATACCAGATATTATTGATATCTCAACAGAGACAGAGAAACTCTGGAAACTAATGTGGGTTATCTAGGCGTTTACACCAATAAAGTTGGATTGCCAAAAAAATGCTTATCTTTCTTCTCAACAGATGTCACTATAGGGAAAAAAATATTAAAAATCTGTCGAAAACACAACTCGCATGTGGATTCTTTTGTACAAACTCAACATATATACAAGTTTCAAAAATTTGTCATACATGGTTGTCAGATGATGGGCGGAATGGGAATGTTGCAATACATCAAGTGGCCACTTAACCCAGCCAATGACAGGTCATAAAGCCCTGTAAACGCCTAGATAACCCACATTCGTTTCCAGAGTTTTCTCTGTCTTTGTTGAGATATCAATAATATCTGATATCAGCCCAGCATGGGTATAATCCAGTAATTTGTCTACAAGTATTTGTATTAGTTCAAAATGTTGTTGAACAACATTTTTCATATGTTGTTCAAAAATATTTACTGGTTAAAATAAAAAAAGTAAAAATAAATTGAAGATACATCTCAGACGTCTGCTAGTAGGTAATAAAGTTCAGATTCGAACCTTACTTACACCAATAATGTAGATCGCCCAAAAAAATACTTTAACAATATTCTCAATAGATTTCAGTATAGAGAAAGAATATCAAAAATATTCGAAATCTGTCGAAATAACAACTCGCAAGCGGATTGTTTCTTTACATCTTAGATATATACAAGTTTCAAAAATTTGTCATACATGGTTGTCAGATGACAGGCGGAATGGGGAATGTTGTATAATTACGTCAAGTGGCACTTAACCCAGCCAATGACAGGTCCATAAGTCCTGTAAACGCCTAGATAACCCACATTCGTTTCCAGAGCTTCTCTGTCTCTGTTGAGATATCAATAATATCCAAAATGTTGTTGTTTAAAGTAATAATACCTTCAGAGTGTCGCCTCGCTGTACCAGATCTGCCGAGATGGTCTTCTCCCACTGAACGCTACCTTCGCTGCTCAGCCCAACCAGGATCGCCTCGGCTGGCTGGAGAGACAGTAATCGCGATAGAGCTTCAGAACGTCTTCCCCTGAAACAGACCAATGCCCAGATTCAATATCGGTATTATGCGTACTTTATATGACAAAAAACTACACAGTTTATTGTTGTAGATACCGAAAATGTGTGAAAAAATCATTGCTCTAATGTTTAAATTCCAGGGAAAATATCGAGGAATACGCTTTGGTTTGGCCGATGGGTTTGGTTTCTCTGGACGTTGCTGGTGATGATTTGTGCTAGTCATTCTTGGAACAAATTGCCCCAGTAAATCCTTGTTCCTACTCCTGTATTCCTTGTCTATAACCGTCCTCTATCCACAAAACCAATTATCTATGGCACTTCGCGGGTAGTCCAAAAATTGTAACAATTTGCTACGCGCATTCAAAAAACCATTCATCTGTCAATCGTGTCAATCAATTAACATAAAATAAACTTTGAAATATTTAAACATCGCATCTATTGTGTAATTGTGTCTTTAATAACATCGTTGTGATCTGTTTTGTGATTTTTTACATTATTTTGGTGAAGTGCAGCACAGAAGATCTCCTCCCTTTCCAGTCTCCATAAGGCCCTTACCAAGGTAAAGACAATTTTCTACTGAATTGACAGGTTTAGGTCTCCTGGTATCGCCTGGTAGCTGAGTCTTTCGTTCGGCCTCTTTCTCCGCCTTATTCATCTCTTAAATTCTCGCAAGTATACAGCTTTCTTGTGTCAAATAATAATCGTCAAAAATCGCGCTTCAACTGCATCACGCTTGTATGGGTAGCGGCTGCGAGTCATGTGGAGTATTGTAACGTGGAGGATGAGAGACTGACCTCATTGGCTCTTTATCCCCACACGCTCACCAGCTTAGCTCAGTCAGTTCAAAAGAGACTCACAAAATTTATAGAAAGTACCAAGATTACATAGGGATTACAAGACCACAGGTTTCAGAAAGTAAATAAAACAGATATATAGAATTTCAGTGTGTATAATAATATAAAGTAAGTTGTACAAGATGCTTTAGTAAGTGTGAGGCACGGTAAGAGTATATAGGTTATAAATTTTAGCAAATAATATAATAAAGAATAGAACAACAGATATTACAAAACCATTAAGTATAGAAACCACATCCATCAGAACCATTCATACTTGAAGTTATAAACAAATGATGTACAGAAGATTGATGAAAATGCAGTGATAGAGTATTAAAATGAATGAGGTATTTTTAGGTTAAAAGCTGCATTTTGCGAAGTTACAATAGTTTTCGAAGAGGTGAAGAATCCAGATATAGTCAGTGTGCATTTTCCAACATCAGGAAATGCACGCGGTTATAATTAATACATCTTTCCATTAAAGCATCTTTGTAGGTAGTGTGTCACATGTGGTCAGGAATTATCACATGTGAAAAATAACAGATTCAGGATGACATCTGCATTATATAAATGTACCGGTCAGCGTGGAACCTCGGTACATAGCTTCTAAAAATCGATCCGTGTTTAGAGCATCAGAATTTTCAATATTATGTCAAATCATTGAGTCCGATAGACTCGGGGTTAAAAGGAAGACATGGAGTAGTAAAGGAAAAAGGGAATAAGACGATTTACGCCATTATTCCCTCGTTAATTTACGCCGGGTCGGCTTGAATAAGAAATAAGTGCTGCTGTACGCCATGACAGTTCTTCAAAAAAGAAATCAGAGAGAAGTTACCCAGAATGACATTTCGATTACCATAGAGCAAATTTCTGTGGTAACGAAATAAGTCAGAATAAAGGGGTCAAAAGTTAAATTTCTGTTTTAACAAGTTGGATGAGAATTAGGAGTGTTATTTTCACACTAGGCGTGAGAATAACATGACAGTATGCTCTTAAGAAAAATATTTTAGACGCCCTCTACACGATCTTTGTGAATATCTTACCTTTGCTATATGTTCAAGCCAGCGTCCGAGCGATATGAAAACCAGCAACATTGGAGGGGTGTCGAAAAACGTGTGCGGTGACGAGTGATGCAGCTGGATCATGGAGGCCAGCACCACGCAAACTGAATATATGTAACTGGAAAAAATTTTTATATCAAAGAGATGTCCTGTTTTAATACGCACGTTCAACTTTACACAAGAAATTTCATTGCAAAAAGCATGTAATGCAAAATCTTCTGTGAGTGCAGAAAAATAAAGTAAAAAATCACGAAACCATCGGTGTAATCCGTTTGTAAATCGGATAGTTAATAAGCGAGATATAATAATAATTTAAACTATGAGTTTTTTAAAAGTTTTTGTATGAAATGCGATCGGTGACGGCGATCGTAAAATCCAAACTTGCTTTCTTATTATTTGATTTCGGATAAAAATTTTATTTTATTTATTTATCAAAACAAAATGTAACATAATTGGGTTCTTTCCGATTTTCTATTTTTTATTTCAAAAAATTGATTGAAAAATAACTATATCAAGGGAATTTTTTTTTAATTTTTACGATGTCATATGAATTTTCTAGTGCGGTTTGAAATAGCGCTTTTTCAAATCGCTCGCAAATCCTTCATTTGGCGCGCATGAGGTGTGACGTCACAGCAATATAGGCGCTCACTACGGAATGAATTTCACGCCTTTCACGGTAGACGGGTATGAAGTCATTAGCCAATAACGGGCATTAAAAATCATTCGTATTTTCGTGTTTTTAAAACATAAATTTATAAATGAAAACAACATTTTTGATCATTGTGTTTTATATATCGTTGGAATTGTAAAAATATACTTTAAATATTTATAACGTTTTCAAGGATATTCATGCTATCGGGAGTATTTCATAAAAAAGAAAATCTTTTTGGACTCACACAAAATGAAAGATAAGAATTGGGGAAAAGAACGAGGGTTGTCCCTTCCAAAAACTATGCTAAGCCTCTTGTTCAGATATGTTTATCATCCTAAATCATATTGATTGTATCAGATGTCCTAAATCACTCCTTTGTACATTCTACATTCTGAAGTCCTAAATTACTCCTATGTACATTCTGAAGTCCTAAATCACTCCTATGTACATTCTGAAGTGCTAAATCACTCTTACATTCTGATGTCCTAAATCACTCCTATGTACATTCTACACTCTGAAGTCTTAAATCACTCCTATGTACATTCTGAAGTGCTAAATCACTCCTACATTCTGAAGTCCTAAATATCTGAATAAAAAGTGCTTTTTGAATATTTCTAGCAGTGAAAAGGGGTTATACAAATGCGTGGTTTAATAATTACCTTATTGTCGTAGTCATGCATATTAAGACGTCCATATTTGTGGTGCCATGCTTCAGAGCTTTGTACGCTTGTACATAAAAATGCCATCCGCCAATTATCTACAAATAAAATAATAAATACAATTACTTAAAAAATTATCTAAAAATTCTACTAGGTACAGTAATGTGATAGATTTTTCTGGTGAAAAATTGTTTACCGAAGATTTTAAGTTGGACTTCAAAAGCCCTACGAGTTATTCCTGAAGCAATATATCTAATTACAAAAAACTCATAGACCTATACAACTTTTCACTGCAACTTCAGAAGTCCCAAATCTCATTCAGATTTGATTTTAGAAGTTTTAAATCCCTCCTTTATTCTGAAGTTCTAAATCACTCCTACATTCTGAAGTTTTAAATCTCTATCACATTCAGAAGTCCTAAATCACTCTTACATTCTGAAGTCTTACTGAATCTCTATTACATTCTGAAGTTCCAAATCTCATTCAAATTTGATTTTATAAGTTCTAAATCCCTTCTACATTCTGAAGTTTTAAATCTTTATCACATTCAGAAGTCCTAAATCACTCTTACATTCTGAAGTCCTGAATCTCTATTACATTCTGAAGTTCCAAATCTCATTCAAATTTGATTTTAAATCTCTATCAAGTTCTAAGTTCTAAATCATTCTACATTCTGAAATTTTATCACATTCAAATAGTTCTAAATCCCTCCCTACATTCTGAAGTTTTAAATCTCTATCACATTCAGAAGTCCTAGATCACTCTTACATTCTGAATTACATTCTGAATCTCTATTACATTCTGAAGTTCTAAATCTCACATTCAAATTCCTGATTTTATGAGTTCCAAAAATCCTTCTAAATTCTGAAGTTCTAAATCCCTCCTACATTCTGAAGTTCTAAATCCCTCCTACACAGTTTAAAAGTCCTACAATGAAGTCTGTATACAGACCTGCACCGGAGTGGCCAGCAGGAACATGAGGAGGTTCTCCACAGACAGTCCCGGCAGCACACAGCACGCCGGGGGGGGGACCCCGCCCCCATGAAGTAGGCCATGGCCGCCATACACGGGGCGCCGAATATTAACGATATTAGAAACGCGTTGCGCCATTTTCGGATTTCAGCCCTGCAGAAGAAAGAAAAAACGCAATCAGATAAACATTCATTTTGATATTTGAAATTTCTCATAGACAATCAAGATTTCAAAGTGTAAATGAGTGTGAGATAAAAGTTCACTTATTTAATATACTACACTTTTGACTTCTACATTATTTAGCTCGTATAAAAGGTTTTATTTCTCTTATTTCATATTATACCACTTAAACTAAATTTTACTTATACAATAGTTATTTAAACTCGATAGAAGAAACACGCCAAAAAACAAGTGAAAACTTGTTTGGCGTGATCTAGATTTAAGTTTATTATGTTACACTTAATAAACAAATAAAAAATGATAAAAAATCTCGTACCTAAAATAAATCACCATTTAAAAAAACTTTGGTTGTCTGTAAAGTCGGTTTACGGACGATAATTTTACGTGATAACGTCATAAGAAACATTGATGAAAAATAGCATACTTTTATGAATTGAATTAAATTATTATTACTGAATTATCATTATTTTGTATAATACAAAGCAGGAGTTAATTGAAAATTACATTTTTTTCCATAAATTATCATTTTTTTGACGCATCGGCCGATGGAGTGGAAGAGAGATAGATGCGTCACAAACCAAACACTTAAGCCGATCGTGCCTCTCTATCGCTTGTTCCGGCTCTCGCTTGCACACTCAGCTCAGACGGAACATGACAATGAGTCATGCTTTTTCGTCAGCCGGCGTTCATCGGTTTATCAGACGTTATCACGTCAAAAAAGTGGAAATAAAATGTCTTACTTATGTTCTAAGCAGTCTTTAGTAGATTTGTCCTTATTGTTAATAACGTAAGTTTCGAAGCCCAAACTGTCCACAGCCTCTGATATATCTCTCGGTCCCGTCTCTTCTCCGTTAAATGTGAATTTTCCCCTGAAACACAACAAACCATTAACAATGTATAACGGTCTGTAACATGGAACGGACAATAAAGATAAAAGTATGAAGGAATGCTGTGAGAATAACTCTACGACAGTATCTAAGAATATAGAAGTACAGAGAAGGGGCCTAAGAACATTTCCCATATAAAAACTTGAGTATCGCGGTACAACACCTAGTGAAGGCATCATTTTGAGTTCAAAAATGTGAGAATTTAAGAAAATAATCGCTTTGAACTTAAGAATTTCATTTAAAAAACTAATTCATTTAAAAAAATAGTGTACAATAGGGATAGTACACAATTGAAATTGATACAAGAAGTTTGTAATATGTCGGTAAACGTGGTACACGTGGTCTGGCCTATTGTTTATTTATGGTTGAGAGATGAATACATGGGTAATTTACAACTTTTTTAGTTATAAGTGCATAATAAAAAACCACCAATAATAAAAAACGTCTTAAATTACCTATTCATTCATTATATCTCAATCTAACACAAACAATAGACCTGACCACATGTACAGAATACTTTAAACTATATTCGCTTAGCAATAATGAAACCTCTTATTCCAATTTCAATTGTATACCATCCCTTATGTTTGCCGACGATACCGCTCTGGTTGTGTATGGTAAGGATGTGGACAGAATGCAGGAAATTATGCAAAGAGATTACATTAATGTTCTTAAATGGTCGCATGATAACAAACTTTCCATTAATAGCAACAAAACAAAAATCGTTCATATTGCCTCTCCACACATGAGAAAAATTAATGAAATCTTTATAAAATCACACGAAACTGAGTGTCTACATTTAAATTATTATAATCATACATGTAATTGCAATAGGGTGGAGATTGTTCCTACAGTGAAGTATCTAGGAGTTTTAATAGATCAAAATTTTAATTGGCAACCCCATATCTATGCTATTTGTAAAAAACTAAGACTAATCTTAGAAGACTTTACTGTATGAGAAATCTCTTCCCTAAAAATATACTGAGGCTCATCTACGTATCTCTGGCGGAGGCTATTATTCTATTTGGCATTCTGATTTGGGGAAACTCCTTTAAGTCTCATCTACAACACATTGAATCTCTCCAAGTTAGAATGCTTAAATTAATGGTCGACAAAAGAGATCGTGAAAATTGTAAAGGAAATGAGAATTTATTATTCAAAATGACTAATGTTCTACCAGTAAATGAACTGTTTAAATATCGATTTATTCTTGAGTATTTTTTCCGAGATGATTATAAGCTCAGAGTCCAAAACGTTTATAATTCACGGCAAGTTAGAAACGCGAAATTAATCATTCCTAAGTTCAATAATTACTATGGCGAAAGATCATTACCAGTTGCGATCCCCAGAATCTTCAATTCTCTACCTAGGGAAATAATCAGCATTGGTAAGATAGCATTGTTAAAAAGGGCCACCAAAGAGCATCTATTTAATCAAATAGTAAATAGGTGATACTTTTGAATATTCACTCCTCATTGCCTATGTACCTATGTATGTATGTAGGTATTGTTATTCTTTATATTGTATAAGTTTCACAGCTAAAATCAAATCTTGTTTCTCATTGTTTTATTTTTATTTACGATGATTCTATATGCCAAGACTAACTAAAGAAATCCACTGATAACCACATGGTTAGTGGAATCTTTTTTATTTTTGTATTAAAAAAATTATTGAAAATAAACGCCATTTTGTGGCATTGAAACCTGAACCTGAAACCTTGAAAAAGAGAACTGCTGTGTTTCGGAATCCCGAGACATTTTCAAAATGAATGAATATAGTGATAATTACCTTTGTGTTGTGAGTGCTACGTGGCAGTTAAGACTCCGGGAATTTTCTTAACCGTACTTTCTATTTTGTTTACGCAGGAAGAGCAAGTCATCCCCTTAATCTAAAAATAAAGGAAAAGTATTACTATTTAAGCATTTCTAATTTCTTTTAACTCAAATAAAACTTAATTAAAAATTAATCAAATTGAAAAAAATATACAGGGTTAGTTTTAAGTCAGTTAAAAAAAAAACCTGAATTCAGTATCGTTAATAGAACCCATTTCATAAAAAAAACATGTACTTTCTCAAATAAAAAAAGCGCATGAACTCAGATGACCAGCTGTGAGTAGGGTGTGCGTAATTTGTAAAAATTATTAGGAATAAAAATAATAAATCGTAAAAATAAAAAGTAAGTACATGTTTTTTTATTGAAATGGGTTCTATTAACGATACTGAATTCAGGGTTTTTTTTTTGTTAACTGACTAAAAATTAACCCTGTATATTGACTGCAGATGGCAGTACAGACACAACGGTCTGATTTAATCAATTTCGGCTGGTCCCTGATAAAAAAGATGGTTGGTTTGTCGTAGTTGACTGGGAGGCGTTATTAGTCACAATTCCGATAGGCATTTTGTTAAAATCTCGAGATATGTATCCGATTGTTGAAAAGCTGACCGGTGAATGCATGCACGTCACTTTTCACATGACCACTTTCAAGTAATTGTTGTACTTGATCCAGCCATGTCTTTCTTGGCCTTTTTCGACTTCTACAACCAGACACACTCGCATCGTACATACTTTTAGCCGTTCTTTCATCATTTTTCACACAACCGAACCATCGTAAAAGACCTTTCTTAATTTTGTCGATAATGCTGATTTCAGCCTTGCATTCTGCTCTAATTTCGACATGAGGGCACATGGTTTTTCCACACATTCGCCCGAGAGATCGCATTCAGTCTACTTTTGTCTTTCTTATTAATGAACTACCTCTCCTCAAACCTTTAAAACATCCTTCATTCATCCTCTTCCCTATCCCTTTCCTTCCTTCCTCTTTTCCATTTCCCCAGTCATATTTTAGTAAGTATATTAATCTTGTAAGTAATGCTATGTAATTTTAAAGCTGTGTCTTTCCACCAATACTCGGTACAATAAAAATTAAACTGAGGGTTGGTTTGAAGATATTGCTTAAAAGCAATAAGCCCGCCCTTGTACTTTTGCTGTGTAATTTATTTTATTTATTTATATAGTCATACATAACATTATACATTTATTTAGTACTTTAACTGTCTAACAAGGGTTGATACCCCGTTCTAAGACAGCCAAATATATGACTTTTTAGTTATAAATACATTTTCATGTTACAAGTTACAAATACAACATTTTTGGAAAAAAAAGAGAAAAAAAAAAAAACAGGATGATTTATCACTGTAAAACACTTGGTAAAAACATATTTCGATACAAAGTAAATAATAATTAAGAGAAATTTGCTTGCATTAATTCAATTTCTTCTACATCAACACATAATCCTGATTTGACATACACCACTATGCCAGAACGTTTATTTATATATTTTTCTGTGTGATATTCGCTATATTCGCTTATGTTTCTGGGTAAGTAGTGCAAATCCAACCAGCATTCAGATAAAATAATAATATCGAACTCGCATGAGAGGTTGTTTAGAAACATCAAAAAGATATCTAAATTTGACATACTCCTAATATTTTGGTGAATAATCTTTAAGCCATATTCGTTCCAGTTCCATTTATTGAGTTGATTAATTTCTTTAATAATAAAATTGTAATGTTCGTAATATAAGTTTACTGGAAAATCTGAAGAGTCAGCCATGATTAATTTTTAAATATTTTTTCATATGGAGGTTACACAGATGTTTGCAATATAAATATGTTATTTCCACGATACGGATCATAACCATTTTAAATTTAGAATTTGATAGTAACTGATGATTTTTTTTTGAGTT
>JAGVSP010006529.1:0-14513 GCA_022494985.1 Micrasema minimum
TTTTGTTGATAAAGTCAGCCATATGTTTTGGTGCAATTTCGACATTTGTCACCTATCATACATAGTCTTACCACATTCACACAGAGATTGCATTTCAAAACCATTCAGTCTACTTTCGTCCTTTTGTTTCCTTCACCACACTTCTATTCCATGCACGAGGGTTGGTACCAGAACTCCGTTACATACTGCCAATTTAACCTCTTTAGATAAGCACTTATTTACCACGATTTCTTTCTCTTGATGTGTTAAATATAAGTTTATTTACTTCATTTACCATCAAAAATACCAATGAACATGCATATCATTTCCCAACTTAATCCCATGAGTATTTCTCACAATCACAGAAGCAGAACCGATTAAATTTAAGAAAAATACAACCAATGAATATATATTTTAAAGCATGTGGATATTTCTACTTCTTCTAAAGGAAAACTGCACGTGCGATTTTTAAAAAATACTTATATCCTACTTTATACTAGAACAATTTTTTTTTGTGTGAAAATAGTACAACATTAACACATACTGAAATATTATACTCTGGATTGAACTAGAACCCTCTAAATTAAAATAAAATAACACACGGTGATTCTAGAAGGCGCTAATAACGTCAAATAGTCATCTATGCACTGCTGAACTAATTTTAGCACATCTAAAGCAAACCGTTCTATAATTAGAAAAGCAATGTGGTCAGTGCGAGAGATGGCAAAATATTATTTTATAGAATCCAGACAGGTACTTGATCAGAAACATCAATATGAATACCTTACAAAAAATGCACTGTAATGAAATTCTGTGATATTGAGTGAAGCTAAATGAAGAGTTTTGAGCAAATTTGGCACTCACCGTCATCATATTTGTGGAGTTCATATCCCTTCGGGTGGGTGTAACTACCTCTTGGGGAACATTACAATTATTACGGGCTTTTGTTTTAGGAACTGTGCCTGTTTGGCGATCGTTCCCCCCAGATGCCATAATAGGTTTCGGAATGTAGCTGCTGTACCAAATTATTCATCAACATTCGTGATTCGAAGGTAGAATGTAAACTAGTATTTATATATCATTATGAAAAGTATATTAAACACTTAAAAATGAAAAATTAGTTTGTTATAGCAATTATACACAACATGTTGACGCAAATTGGAATGCCACACAGAAATCCAACTGTCAAGCGACAAGCGACAAAAATCAAAATAATACCAACTTACAGTGTTGCCTTATATGGAAGAATTTTTAAAATAACCAAAAATTGTAGCCAAAGTTCGTGATCTACGGATTTAAGAAGCGTAAGTACCAACACTAGGAAAAAAATGTGTTTTGCCCCAGATTTTGCCTTACTGAGTACAGATCCCTATGCGCAGTATCTAAAAGTAATTTTTATGCATTTATTTATTTAGAATGAAACAATGTATGTGTTTTTTTCCAATTTTGTGAATGGAGAGGACATATTTCAAAATTGAAATATATCCCTTGGAGTACGCGTAACCCACTTCAAAGACCTAATAAATGTAAGAGTGGTTCTCGCGGTTCGTTCAGATTTCGCAGATTCTCGTTTTTTTAAAAATTATTATCATTCAAATATTTTTGTTACATAAATTGGTTCTAAGTCTTCGACTGCATAATAATTTACGAAAGGCACTGTTATTAGTCATATACTTATTAAATAAAATGATGTATGGTAATGAAGGTGTGGAAGGCAATGAAAAACTCCTGGAAGGTAATGAACTATGTAAGGAAGGCGATGAAAGTCAAGACAATTTTTAGATGGGTACGAATCGCGGATTCGTAATCCCAATAAAAACTCGTTTTATAAGTATAAACAGATCTTTTAATTTAAATTTAATACTAAAATAACATTCTTACGCAACCTATTAAAAATAATAACTAGATCGGAGATCAATTTTACTTAGATATCAAATTTGAAAATAACATGACCAAAATAAACAAAATTTCGCTACTCGGCTGTTTACATCATCTTCAAAAAAGGCTTGTTTTATTAGTTTTTTTTGCTCTATTTCCCTTTTTGGACTACCGCTAGCTTTGTCCTAACAGTGAACGGTATTTTGGTTAAAATTTTGTATTTATCCAACCTCGCCTTATTTCGTAGGACACATTGGGCGAATGACCTTTTCTCTTTTTTTTTTCTTCAATGTCTTGTATTTTGAATTGAATTCCCTAGAAAGGGTTGCGTCAAATAACAATTTTTTCTTCACATCTTCGACTCTATCATTTTTTATGTCTTTTATCAAGGTACTAACATTTTTTTCTAAAGTGTCTTGTAATGTGTTTTTATTTAGCTTTTCCTGCAGTTGTTTTGTCCTTTACTTAAAATTAATGTATTTTTCATTCTTCAATTGATGTATTTTGGCTTGAAGTCCATTTATTATTATATTTGCTATGTATCGGAATTTACGCACAGAAGACGATGTTGCTTTACTTTTATGTCCAGTTGTCAATTTTTTTTCCTAAATGGGATTAAGTTCGCTTTGAGGTACTAGAGGATCAGTCTCTAAAATGATTTGGTTAGTTTCTGGAACATTCTCTGAATCTTTTTTTTTTCAGGAAGTGAGCTTTCAATTATGATTTTCTCAAATTCTTTCTTCTTCTCTTTCTTTTTCAAATAATTTAGAGAATTTTTCCATTATCTTTTTCTTTGTTCTCGTTGAGCTCTTGCATTCATCTCCTTGATGCTGCAAATGGTTTTTTTCTCTTTTTTCATCAGGTACCTATCTCATTTTATTTTTCTCTTCTTGAATTTCGTAACGCTGTGGATTGTTTTATTTTAACATTATAATTATTATTATAAGCCTGAACATATTTGATTACTAAGAGATAGATTTATCCCCATGGAAATTAAAATAGGTTATTTTTTATCTCTGAAAATTTACTAATATTCCAAGTTCCCTAAATTTAAACCGAATTCTGTTGCCACGCTAATGAAGTTGCGGAAAGCTTAAAGGTTTCAGGGTTAGAAGCATTTATTAAGCTAAACACAGTTTGCTAGTTAAAACAGATAAGTGCCAAACATAACGAAGGTCTCCGTCTCCGATGAAATGGATTTTGATTGATATTCAGTTTTAAATCAAGTAATTAAGAAACAAATAGTTTTTTTTACGGCATATCTGTTCAACGATACTGAAAGACGGTTTCAACAGATAGCAATGTGTTCTTAAATGCCTTGATTTAACATTGAATACGAATCAAAATTCATTACTTTACGGGGGCAGAATTTGGTTTCGTGTAGCGGCTGCATAACTCATACTAATAACTATATGTTTTTGACCAAATTGCCTATATATGTATTCATACATTTTGGAGCATACACACATTGAGCATATGGATTACACAAAGTCAAGTTCACGTCCTGTAGTTCCAACGTAAACTGCCGAGGGATTGTCAACAGCTGATGTCCTGGACATGTAGAAACTAATAATTCTCGTTTTTTTAAGTTGTTCAAATGAATCATATCTTAAGTAATAAAAACATAGTTCTAAAAAGCTTATAAAAAAAGTTTATAAAAAAGCGTACGTCTTACGTACAAAACAAACACACAACACCAGACTTAATATAAATTCATTCCTCTCCAAATATTTTCATTACTATCCAGTATAATTTTTTGGTAGGATGGACGGCAATGAATTGGAAAGTAATGAAGATATTGCATTTAATTCTAAATTACCCAAGTTATATAACGTATATAAAGTTTAGGAAGTATTTCCTAGAACAAGCTTTTGAAATGGATACTAACTAGATATTTAACATGGATAAAAAATAATTACTTACCTTGAAAAACACTGGAAGGTGATGAAATTTAATGTGGACAAAATAATTTTCACGCAACAAGAACGTAAAATAATTTATGTTGCAGCGACACACGTCCTTCCACACAAAGACGTGGCGATAGACCAGCACGTGAGACACTCGTGAAATATGTTACAGTTCATCTCGGAACAAAGGTGGACTCATTTTATCTGTTTTCGTTATCTCGGATGAGAATGAAGTTTTTCGTTGGACAAAACTTTAATTTGGATTCTCTCTATGATGCAACCATTTTAAAAATGAAATAAAAAATTATATCATACACCTTATTTATTGTTCTTTCAAAGTAACTACTAAAATTTGTGTTTTTTTCAAAGATGAGTTTAGTAAAACAGTCATCCAATTCACTGATTAACTTTTAGAAACGGAGAAAAATGAAATTACGACAGGTCCTTAGGTACTTGATGGCATATATGCTCCATTTGGTCCTTTTTATTTTGATGGAAAAAAAAATTGAAAAAACATTTAAAAAATATTAAATAGGTCCCTGGAAGAGCGATTTGAACGAAAGATGAGAACGACTCGTAAACTATGGGCTTCATTTTATAAAATGGGATTTTGATCGTAACAACGTGTGTTCTTTAGGTATTCTAAGCTTTTTTAGCTGAAATTTGTTTTTTGGCTCTACTTAATTGATTCATTACCGTAATAATATATTTTTTTATTTTACTTAATATTATGTATTACCATGTAATTTTATTACATAACATAATCTAAATTGTGAGTTTATCTAAGTAATTTCGATTTTATTTTTTCATTTAATAATAAATTACTATCGTCATAATGATTTGCGTATATAGCCTTGCGATTAGCCTTTATTATTTTTTTTCTAATTTCGGTGGTATGTAGGTAGATACTAAATAATAGCGCTAGCTTGTTATCTATACAATGGCAAGTTTTTAAATAAAATAGAAAAAGCGCGCTAAATAAAATAAAAAATAAAATATTCAAAAAGATTACGTTTTTAATCCAAGCAATCGCACTTCATTTAATTGACAGATGGATAGGATTTTTTTAAAATTAACGTTTCGATTGCCGCATTATATTTTATACCAAACAATAAAATCTGCAGTCAGCAATTTCGCGAACGGCAAGTGCTTATAATTTATAATCGATTGATTGTCAAAATGTCAAGTTAAAATCAGTGTCAAAGTTTGTCAAAGTAGTGGCTAAAACACAAGTGTCGCGAGTCGCAATGCTTCTGTCAGGGAATTGTTTGTACTTTTTAACCATTTTACTTTTATATTCAAATACAATCGCCGAAAGAATACGAGGTTCGTAGGAATGGAACATCCAATTTATTTTTTCCTGTTTTTTTAGTGTTTAGTGATTGATGTTATTTAATTTTGTTGCTTTAGATCCTCACTACTATATTAACCAGATCCATTCAGAAACCCCTGCAGATGTCCAGGTTGAAGCAGCTAGAGAAGTTGTTAAACGCACTTTGCCTGATAAATATGATCTGTTTAAACTAGCAGTGGATACATCTCAACTTATAGATGCCAAAGATACATTTTCGGTTTGTATGAATATCGACGCCTCCTACGTATAATATCGTAACCCACAAATCGTCGATTTTGAGTTTTTGGTAATTTCGTCTGTATTTAAAAAAAAGAAAAGAAAACAAAAAAAATATTTTGCCAATAATAAGGGCTTTTTTGGGGCGTAATTTGTCGTATCTACAACCAATGCATATGAGCGAAAATATTTTCAAATGCTCCTCCTGTAAAATCGCATTTTGTGGGTTATGATATTATACGTAGGAGGCGTCGATATGTTGTCACTTTGTCTTTGTGGTATATCTATTTTTATCTGAATGCTTTTGAATTGTAAATGAATAATAAACTATATCTTTACAGATATTAAACACCAATGGCATTATCGAAATTTCCGGTAGCTCTGGAGTCGCAGCCGTTTGGGGTTTCCACCATTATCTGAAAAATTACTGTAATTGTCACATTGGGTGGCAAGTGAAACAACTTCGATTGCCCAAAATGTTACCACCAGTTAATATTACTGTTGTTGCTAAGGACAGGTATGAATATTACTGTTGTTGCTAAGGACAGGTATGAATATTACTGTTGTTGCTAAGACAGGTATGAATATTACTGTTGTTGCTAAGGACAGGTATGAATATTACTGTTGTTGCTAAGGACAGGTATGAATATTACTGTTGTTGCTAAGGACAGGTATGAATATTACTGTTGTTGCTAAGGACAGGTATGAATATTACTGTTGTTGCTAAGGACAGGTATGAATATTACTGTTGTTGCTAAGGACAGGTATGAATATTACTGTTGTTGCTAAGGACAGGTATGAATATTACTGTTGTTGCTAAGGACAGGTATGAATATTACTGTTGTTGCTGACAGATGTGAATATTTATTGTTATTGCTTAGGACAGGTGTAAATGTTATTGTATTGTATAAGTCAGAGCCACTGGACATGACCCTGACTTTGGAGAACGGGAACTGGCAACCGATCGCTTGGCTTGGAGGACGATTTAATGGGACTGGTTAATATTAAAATACCTTCCCGCCGTACACGAAACAAGTCTACGTTTGTTAATGATTTTGTTCTGATCTCAATTTCCAGGTTCCGGTATTACCAGAATGTGTGCACGACATCGTACAGCTTGGTGTGGTGGGGGGTGGAGGACTGGAGAAGCACATCGACTGGATGGCCCTCAACGGGGTCAACCTGGCCCTGGCCTCCCACGGCCAGGAGGCCATCTGGGAGAGGGTGTACAGGAAACTCAACCTCACCGACCAGGAGATTAGGGGAGCACTTTGCTGGGCCCGCATTCCTATCCTGGTAACCGACAATATTGATGATTGTATAGTATTCTTATAATAATAATAACATTGATGTTTTTCCCACAATGAAGACAATGATGAGTCACTACGAACCGCGGCCATTTCTCCATACAATCGTAGTCCTTAATTTTCTCCTTGGAACGTATAGACGTATAGAGCAATGATTTTTTCATGCTTCTTGGATATTGACAAGAAGCATGTTTTTTTTTAAGGAAATAAATAAATACATAATAAAAAAAATTATGTGATATAATCCTGCTTCCGGTTGATATCTCAAACGTGTGAATAAATCGTTGCTCTAGTGCCAAATTCCAGGTAGAAATTCGAGGACTACGATTGTATGGAGAAGCAGCCGCGGGTCATGTGACGCGCATGCTCTTAGAACTTTTATTATGTAATGCGATTTTTCTTTTTGTGATGTGTAGTAACTAGTAACCAGAAGCGATCGGAAGACTCTCGGAGCCTAAGCGAAATCTTATTGATTGATTATTATTACTATTATAAAAGATAACTCTTGGTTTGATTACAGGCAACGGATGGGCAACATCCGCGCCTGGGGCGGTCCCCTCAGCTCCCACTGGCAACTCCACTCCCTCAACTTGGAGCACTTTGTTGTGACGGCCATGAGGAACTTGGGGATGATACCTGTACTCCCTGCCTTCGCGGGTCATGTCCCCAAAGCTTTCAAGAGGTATCGAAACTCAACAAAATACAGCATGAAAAAAATCGTAACTACATTTCTGGTTCTATACATGGTGTAACAAAACTCGCAGTACAACCCGAAAACTGGTGAATCTACATCATATTTGGAGTCGAATGTGTAATATGACTTTTGAATCTGAGCTTGAAAAAAAATGTTTTTTCTTATTTATTTATTTATTCATTATATACGCCTATACAGGCTTTTCATAAAAAGAGAATACAAAACATATTTGCAAATACATAAAAATGTATAATATATATAAATAATACATAATATGCCTTAAATACACAACAATACAATGGTATGGCAGATTAAGTACAATTCCACAAATTCTTTTGTTTTCTTTATGGATAGTATTATTTTGACTAAATGTATCATATTTGATAGTTATTTGCAAAAATTTATCAAAAAAAAAAACAACCTTCTCAATTTTCTCGAAAACTATGGGTCAAAAAAAAAAAAATTATTCTTCAAAATAAACTCCAAATGTGATGTAGATTCACTAGTTTTAGTATATTTTTTTTTTTTTTCTGTGCCAGACATTTCGCCTTGTCAAACTTTCAAACTTGGAAAATGCCCTGATAAGGCGAAACATCTGTCACAGAATAAATTGCAACATAATTAATAGAACCAGGTCACTAGTTGGATTCATTAAAAGTACAACATAAGTTCTACAAGATAAATTCCAATACAATAAATATTAAGAGCATGCCTTAGAGTCTTCCTGATGTTAAATTAATTTACATGCGTGAATTTCTAGATTATTCCCCGATGCGCAGATGGCGGATGTAAAACCTTGGAACGATTTCAGTGGAGAATATTGCTGTCCACTCTACCTGCAACCAAATGATCCCCTTTTTGGTGTTGTTGGAAAACTTTTCTTGACCGAAGTATGATCTTTGTTGTATATGTTTGATTGTTGTCAACTAACAAATTTAATTAGTACCTATACGAGTGCCTGGTTGAGTTACCCGTAGTAATGCACTATTTTACTGTAGCCAATCATCGACCAATTACAGTGTTAACTCACCGATACGTAGAATGCACGCACTGGGCTAATAAGTATACTAACAATATTGATGTTTTCAACACAAATCTAGTGCATTTTAGGGAACAGTGTCTGGCTGCCATCTCTGGCGATAATGAATAGCTACCTACTGTGTAATAATTTAAAAATGTCGTAAAAACAATAAAATAAATAAATAAATAAGTTGATATGACCGTGTCTCTAAGTTGTGAGAGAGTAAAAACTTATGTTAATTTTTTCACAGTAGTACAAAAAGTATTGTAAATTATTTTTTAATTTATATTTTTAGATGATTCAGGAGTTTGGTGCATCTCACGTATACAATAGTGATCCATTTAATGAAAATGAGCCGACATCTAATGACCTGGAATTTCTCAGAGGTGTCGGAGCAGCTATTCACCACTCTATGACAAGCGTGGATCCCAGCGCCATTTGGTAAGGTGATACGGCAATTACATCATATTATTATCAATAAATTAAGGAAATCTTTATTTCTATAGACTGTAAAGATCATCAATAGAATAACTATTAAGTATGAATTCCCAATAATTTAGGTTACTACAGAGCTGGATGTTTTTACATGAAGTGTTTTACTGGAGTCCTCCCAAAGTGGAGGCTTTACTCACCTCTGTTCCTGTGGTGAGTCAGTTCCACATCCTCTTGGGACCACTGCCGCTAACAGCCTTCTAACACTACTTTATCCAACAGAAACACAGAAGCTCTGCAAATGAATATGGATTATCTGCATAAAAATGCTTAGAAATTTTCTCAACAGATGGCAGATTGATAGACTCAACTTACAATGTGAAACAACAAATCAATTTACGATATATCTATATACGTTTTCCAAAAATTGACTGATTTGGTTAGATGATAGGCTGAATGGGAAATGTTATATGGCCACTTAATCCAGCCATAAGCCCTGTAAATTATTAGATAATCCATATTGGTTTCCAGAACCTCTCTGTTTCTGTTGAGATTACAATAATGATTGATGCAAGCCCGTCATGGGGTATAACCCAGTATTTGTTCATGTTAAAAATGTTATTAATACTTAACCTATTTTATTAACTCTCTGTTTCTGTGTGTGTGTTACTACTAACCATTGACAATAGCACTGTATTAATGCTGCATGTTCACTGTAAGAGTTTATGATTTGTTTTGATTTTTAATTTTGATTTTGATTTTGTTTTTTGATTTCTGTTTTGATTTTGAATTTAGAACTACAGCTAACGATCGATTTGAACAAAATCTTCCAATGTATGAAAAAATTTTCAGAAAAAATATCATATGTTTGATAACGTATTGCGAAAAAACTAAAATGTTTTTTGATTATTTTTTTTATTTACAGGATGAACAATTATATTTTTCATAAACTGGTATTCTTTTAGAAATAAGGTATCACTAATTAAGAAACGCCAACTAAAACGCCACAACGCTGTTCTAGAGTTTTTCATAAAATTCACAATGTTTTCGTGACGTAATTATAGTATTTAAGAGAAATCATTTTTAATCTCTCATGAAACATCATTATGTATAGTAGCAAAAAACTATTTTTTATTTTAGAAATATAAGTAATTACACATTTGAGACCCAAAACGCCTAACCCTGTTTCGGATTGTTTCCCCTTAAGCACTCTTTTCATTGAAAAATATTCACTTTATTTACAATAGAAACTAACTTGTATATCTGAGGAACAAAAAATATCAACCATATTTAAAAATATTATTTGTAAAAGACAAGAAATATCAAAGTTTGCATTTAAAAAAAAATTATCAAACGTGTTTTTAGGTATCAAAATATTGATATGTTTTTAATTTGGTTATAAATAATTTCGACTTTATCCCGACTACTAAACGCACTAAACTGAAGGCTTACAAGGAAAATCATACATATGGTTGCATAAATTCTTCAAGTAATCCCTTATTCCCCGCCTTCTCTAGGTTATTACAAGGTTGGATGTTCATCGATACTTACTGGACGCCCCCCAAGGTTAATGCTCTCCTGACCAGTGTTGCCAGTGTAAGATACGTTCTTCTTATTTTTTGTATTTATTAGTAGTAATGTAGCATTGTATTATTAGTAGTAATGTAGCATGAACATTGTAAACTGTGTGGTTTATTATAGCTCGACTTTTTACTTTGACCCTACGCAGACCCCGCGTGCCTTTGTCTTGTTCTCTGACATCTGCTTTCAACATTTCATTAATAAAAGTGCGGGTAGAAAACTATTCATTTGGGCAAGCTTATGCATGCGGATTTTTATCGTGTGGTAGAGTAGCTAAATGTACACCACAACTGACTCTTATGGTATCTATAATATATTTTTATTACTATGTTACCTTTTTTCCATGTAAAAAAAATGGGTTTAATGTATAATAGAATATTTTGAATTAAATTTGTAATTTTACGACCATTTTTTTATGATTAGCTCAATCTCAAAAAAATGTGGAACCCATTCCCATGTACTCACCAGAAATTTATTTTTCTTTTTTTTAAAGAATAATACTTAACCTTAAAAAAATCTAAATCTGCTATTATTAGTAATTATAAGCAAATAAATGTAGCTTTTTAACATTTTCCGGGCTCATATTACAAGTTTATCTACATCGCAGCTGTGATGCATATATTATGGTAATCGGTATATTTCAAAGAGATTTTACTAATTACTAATTACGCATTATATAAGCGTCACAACTGCGATACATATCAATGTAGATATGCATGTAATCTGGGCCCTGGTTTTCACTTTTTACCTTGGATGTCAAAATTAAGTTAAGGGTACAATGAATTATAATGCATATTGAAATTTTATTGCGCAATCGTAGTCTTAAATTCTATAACCATTCAAAAATAATTGTTTCTAGGGTAAGATCCTGATATTGGATCTCCAATCCGAACAGTGGCCACAATACGACAGGTTCGATATGTACTATGGCCAACCCTTTATCTGGTGCATGCTTCACACAACTTCGGAGCCACTCTGGGAATGTTTGGTGACTCACACAGTGTGAACACGGTCAGTGTAATAATATTATTCATAGTCTTACAACTTCATAGTCTCTCTGGGAACATAAAAAACAGTTTTTGGTGAGTCCACTCTGCACATGAATGAACGTCCTGATGATTAGTTTATTTCCAGGATGTGTATACGGCCAGATTAAACCCCAATAGCACGATGGTGGGCGTCGGACTCACTCCAGAGGGAATCAACCAGAACTATGTGATGTACGACCTGATGCTGGAGTCAGCCCTGCGAGAGGACTCGCTGGATATAGACTCGTGGGTGGGAAACTACACCGTGAGGAGATACGGTGCCAGAGATGACAGTGTCATTGAAGCCTGGGCCATTCTGATGGTACATGTTTCATGTTCATTAGTCTGCATTGTATTGAATGATTTCAAATTACTTTAGACCTTTAATTTTTTATTGCAGAAAAGTGTGTACAATTATACGGGGCTAAACAAAATTCGAGGAAAATATGCAATAACCCGACGCCCTAACCTAAACGTACAGATGTGGGTATGTATTACCACTTTATTATAGATCTTTTTCTTCCTCAGCCATCTTCGTTACAGTATTGGACATAGGCCTCTCCTATTTCTCCCCATTAGTCCCTATTCTGTGGTATTTAACTCTTTCACCGCCTTCCCGATTACAGCCAGCTGCATAGTCCGTGGAAATGTTTCCATGTAATTTACGCACTCCTATGACTTTTATATTTATTTATTTAAATCTTCATGTACAATTACATAGCAAGAGTACAAGGGCGGGCTTTTTTATACATGTCTGGCACAGAAAAGAGGTTAAAATTTTTATTACAACTTAACAAATTCGTAATTTTAATTTATAAAGTATTATATTTTATTTTAGACATGGTACTCTAGTGCAGACCTCTTCAAAGCGTGGAAGTTATTTATTGATGGCCATGGAAAGTTTAAATTCCTCCCAGGGGTATAAGCACGACTTGGTAGACATAACACGCCAAGTTCTGCAGTACAAGGGAGATCAGATCTATCCTTTAATCATGGATGCATTCCAGCTCAAGGATCTGATAGGGTTTGAGTAAGTTGTATATTATTAACTGTGATATTGGAAAATTACAATACATTGTCATCATACAGGGATACAATCAATGTCTTAACTCTAAAAAACAAAATCTTCCCAATATTGCAATTGCAATGTATCTTCATGTATGTTGGTGATTGTAGTTGAGACGCGTTTACGACATAATTGCTAAATTATCAAAGAGGTTTACTTGATTACTCTCATATACACATCACAACTGCAATGTAGGTATGTTGGTGATGTAGTTCAGGTTACATAAATTAATTACATGTTTATTACAATAGCTTAGAGCAAATATCAATAGATACAAATATTAGTAAACCCTTTTTTTATACCTAAATGTTTTTTCCAGTAAATATTCAGATATCTTTATGGATATATTTGCGGATCTGCAAGAAATCCTTTCATCCAGTGAAGATTTTCTGTTGGGGAAGTGGCTAGAGTCAGCTCGGGCAGTTGGGTACAACGAAGAGGTTAGAAGAAAAATATATGTATTCCTTTTATAATGCATTCCCCGTATTTTAGATAAACAAGAAACTGCATTTTTCAGGATATGGAGCAATTTGAATACAACGCAAGAAATCAAATTACACTATGGGGACCTAATGGAGAAATTGTCGACTATGCAAATAAGCAGTGGGCTGGTTGGTTTTTGGGAATAAATTTTTTTAAATCTTTTATGAGATTTATTTTCTTATTTATAATATTGTCAATGGTTTGTTTTCAGGAATGGTATCCGACTTCTTCGCCCCCCGTTGGAAAAGCTTTCTCTCGGCCATGTATGATTCCCTAGAAAATAATTATAGGTTTAACAAGACGGCTGTTCTGAGTGCCATATTCACTACAGTAGAGAAACCATTTACTTTCAGCAACAAACCTTACCCTACATACGCTATCGGTAATCTTGCTAATATATCTTTTTCAGACTTATGTTTTTGTTTTTACGTGTAAATATTATACTGCTTGTTTTTAGGAAACTCCGTGGAAATAGCCAAGAATTTATTTTTGAAATACCAGAATGATATTTTTCCCGATATCCCCATCAACATAATTCCAAAGAACATTAACTTGTCCTACATGGCGTACAAGAAACTGCTATTCAGGCAACATAAAGAGACAGAGGAAATAAGAGAAAATGATGTCATGTACAACTTCATTTCCACTCTTTAACTTACACCGATATTGATGTATTTTGTAAATTATCTTATTGTGTATTAAATATACAAATTTGCAATTTTTTATTGATAATTATCGTTTTATTATTTAAAATATACACATACAGATATTATTTATGCAAAGGATTAAAAGTTTTATTAGTTAGATTAACTAGATTAATAGTGAGAGATCTATCACTCATTTGTAAAGAATATTTCGTCTGTGTAAGTTCAATACTGCGTTGAGCCATTGATTAAAAAGTTCAGAAAAGACAAAAAACCATAGAATTTAGTTAACAAAAAATATTTTTACAAATTTCGAAAACTCTTTTGTATTTTCTTTTTTGCAACGAAATGCATTTGTGCTAGTATACTTTAATTCGAATAAAAATTCAATGCTTATATGAGATATTGATCCTTTTTTAAATGAAAACTTTTCCTAGACTTTGACCGATTGCATGACACCTATTGAACAATTTCAAAATTTTAATCTACCAATCGATGCGGCTTATTCCATTCAACGGAAACCGTCAAAAATACGCATTTAGAACTTATTGGCTCATACGCGGTATTCAACTTACATAGACGATTTTTTAATATAACATGGTTTTAAAAAGTCCATCAATTGGGTTCTTGACAGTAGTCCATAATACCAATTTAAGTAGATTTGGTGCAAGGCCAACATTCCAGTTCTGTGGACTACTGTTGGCTCTCCACTTCAGCAGGAAGGTAACATCCTCGGGCTCCACAGCGGTTCTTACAACACTTGTGTTTTCCACGGCAGTCACTGTCCCTCGAACAAGTGTTGGAGCAGTACCACGGGCCTCCGGGATTGACCGGACAGCTTCCAGGTTTCACTGGAAAATATATCATTTGGTAATGTGTTCTCAAATAAGAAATATTACTGAACATAATGCATGGTACAAATT
>JAGVSP010006530.1:0-14752 GCA_022494985.1 Micrasema minimum
CTACATAGGAAGGAGACCAGATTACAGAAGCACACTCCAAGAGAGGACGAACGAATGAGGGTTGATTGATTTGAAATGTGTCGCCTACCTTCAAAACCCACCAGATCAAGTTTTATAAGAAAATGAAGTATTTATTGTTTAAAATACTTGTATACTTGCAAACCCAGCTAAATTTCAAGTAAAAAAGACTTGTATATTAAACTCTGCTAGATTCATGGAACTTGTTGGCGGGCCCAATTGGGTTCTTTCCGATTTTCTATTTTTTATTTCAAAAAATTGATTGAAAAATTACAATATCAAAGGAATTTTTTTCAATTTTTACGATGTCATATGAATTTTCTAGCGCTTGCAAAATCCTCCATTTGGCGCGCACGCGGTGTGACGTCACATCAATATGAGCGCTCACTTCGTAATGAATTTCCCGTCTTTTATAATGGACGGGTATGACGTCATTAGCCAATAACGGGCGTTAAAAGTCACTCGTAATTTCGTGTTTTTAAAACATACATTTATAAATGAAAACAACATTTTTGATCACTGTGTTTTATATCGTTGGAATTGTAAAAATATACTTTAAATATTTATAACGTTTTCAAGGATATTCATGCTATCGGGAACAACCCTATTCGACCAATCGGAGAGCGGGTATAGCGGTAATATCCATATTCCTGAATTTGAAAAAAATTCTACCTCATCTCTGTTGGGATATAAAATTAATTTTGAAGTTCACAGGGTCCATATTGTGATAATGTGAACTACCTACGAAGTGGTTGTGTCATTTCAGAGGCTATAGGTAGTTACTGGACATACCGACTTAGTTACTGGTCATCTCATAATTATTCAGGTAATCATTTCTACTTTAAATGGGCCTCGTGAAAATCCTAATATTCCTATTATTTCACCTTTATTTATCTATCAATAAAATGAAACATTTGAGTTAACATTATGGTGGCCCAAAAATGTTAAATTTCCCCTACACCTCAGGGCACCCGCTAAGTTTTTTACTTTAGTTGATAGTAGTTAAGTGCTAAAATTTCAATGTCCTAGGTGGAATAAAAGGCTATGCTCAACGTCTCCAAGGTTTTAAATTTTTTGTAATTTTCCCATATAAAAAAAAAATTGTTGTGAAAGAAACACCAAGAAAAATGTGTTAAAGAGTTGAAAAAATTAGAACTATCAATGGTTGTTTGTGAGGAGTGCTTTTATTCAAGTGATTATTCTGGACTTTTTGTGAAAATATGGCTTTGTCATCTACTATAACACGTCAAGCGGACTCTATATTCTTGATAGGTGTCAAAGATTTAGAACCAATATCTAGATTGAATTAGTTCCCATTCATCATCAATATTATACTTTTACTACTTCCCAGGTAGTTGTACTTCATTTAGAACAACCCTCGAAATGCCAGATTTTTTAAATATTTTCTTCTTAATATTACATACCTTTGAGCACTGTCTTCCAATTAGGAAATCAGCTTCAAACTTTACCTGAATACTTGTTTTACCACTGATAAAAAAATTATTGGGTGCCCAGACATGTAAACTAGTTTTGAAATTGTTAATATATAATATGGGCCACACTATGTTATCATAAACTCAAATATCTCAATTTCTGCTTTCAAACAGTCGGAAATAACTGTGCCAGAGAGCAGGAAACTGATTCTGATCCAGAGTCCTCGAATCTACTACTAGATATATTTATTTAACCACCTCAACAGGCCAGGAGGCCCAGAGGGGAACAACGTCACAACACCCAGGCTTGTGTTCTCGCCGGGAATCGAACCCGGAACCTCCGTATCGTGAGTCTAGCGTCTTAGCCATTGGGCTGCGGAGGTCGCCGCACATGTTAACATACAAAAAAAAAAAATTTAACTCGAGACAGTGATAAAATATTATGTAACTAACAAACTAACCATCACGCCTTTTTTTCGAGGGGGTAGGCAGAGAGGATAGAATGCTCTACACCACTTTGTCCCGGCACACTTCCCTCGCTTCCTACACATTCATAGATCTTCTCATGCACACACGCCTATTATTCGTGTTTACGTGTCCACTAACAGTTTATTAATGAGGAATTTAAAAAATATTCAAAATTGCTAGACTCCATCGCCTTGGTAAGGAATATGGTGATATAGATATATTTCGCTACTCATTGAGTATATTCAAGTCAAATATACTAAAGGCGATGGAGTCTAGTCTATCAATAACTAAACAACATTTTTTAAATGAATACAAATACTTGTAGACAAATTACTGGATTATACCCATGCTGGGCTGATATCAGATATTATTGATATCTCAACAGAGACAGAGAAGCTCTGGAAACGAATGTGGGTTATCTAGGCGTTTACAGGGCTTATGACACCAGCATGGAAAAATTCTGGAAAGCGGTATGACGAAGACGATTTCAATATATAGTACTTGCAAAATTTGTCATATATGGTTATCAGATGATGGGTGGAATGGGGAATGTTGTAGTTCGTCAAGTGGCCACTTAACCCAGCCAATGACAGGTCATAAGCCCTGTAAACGCCTAGATAACCCACATTCGTTTCCAGAGTTTCTCTGTCTCTGTTGGGATATCAATAATATATCAATAACTAGTTTATTATTTCTTTTTGTGTGATATTTTAGACGTTGCATTGTTGCATCACTGTTTTAGGTTCCGGCCTCTTTGGAGACGACGCGCTGGCCGACCTCGTGGACGGCGCGGCCTCGTCGGACGACAGCGCGGCGGGCGACGGCTCCGGGGGCGCGAGCAGCTCGAGCTACGACTCGGCCAACGACGAGGACGAGTGGGGTGCCGCCGGCGCCCCGCCAGCTCGCGCGCTGTTCGCGCGCGCGCGCGGCCGGCGGGACGCGCGGCGCCGCAGCCGGAGGCGCCGCAACGAGCCGCCCGAGGTGCAGCCCGAGGACGAGGCCAACGAGGCGGAAGAGGCCAACGACGAGGCCAACGACAACGATGACGGAAACGAGGAGGGAAACGACGAAGAGGTCAATGATAATGATGAAAATGACGAGGAGGATAACGACGAAACCGGGGAAAATGACGAGGAGAATAATGATAATGCTGTCGAGGCTGAAGGTGCAAACGAGGTCAACCACGAGGCCGATGTTACGGACAAGGTCAACGATGAGGCCGATGATACGGACAAGGTCAACGATGAGGCCGATGATAGAAAATCGTGCAAAAGTGACAGAGTGAATAAAGATGATGACAGCAATCGCTGTTGATATTAATTAACAAACTGTTTAGTAATGTGTTTTTATGGGGAATTATAAATATATATTCGCCTCTTGGTACAAGCAGATACAAGCTTCAATGCATTATTATCTTCGGATTATATGAAACAAGATTCAAATATTGATGATACGAGAACTTGTATCATGAACCTTTCTCTGAATGCAGAAAAATTAAACAAAAAATCACATGCAAGCCGAAAATACGCTTCAAGAGTGGGCCATCCGCGTACAGCAGCGTGGCTCGAACCATCCCACTCCTGGAGCGGCCCGTGGCTTCAAAGGAGTTCATTCCTGAGATAGCAAACACACCGGAAGCACCGAAATGAAATTAATAAAATCCAAACTTGAAACGGCCGTATCTCGCTTATTTATTATCCGATTTACAAACGGCTTGCACGGACGGTTTTGTGATATTGTGCTCATTAATATTTTAAATAAATTAAAATTATTTTAATGTTGTCAAATCAAACCTTCGAACAAGAATTTCATAGAAGTGACTTTCCATACTTGAAAAATACTACCGTATCTGAGGTGTCTGGTTACCCACTGCGTCATCACTAGACATCTACGTCACGCGTTTCGTGTATTGTAAGTGCTGGAGTCTTTAGACGGTGGAGTTTGATAATAAATGGTGTTATGAAATTAAATTTTTAGAAAATTTGTATGGTAACGTCTCATCTAGTGAATTCTTCGAAGAGTCAAACCGATATTTTGTATGCAAAATAAATATATAATAATTATATTATAGTCGTAGCTTGTATATAAAAAAAATATTTAATTTAATTTTTACTTTTGCATAAAACATTTGTTCATGAATGAAGAAACACAATTTATGATTTCCATGTTCCGACTTGCTGGATAAACATCCGTGTTAAACAACCAAAATTTGATTTATTTTATCTCGCTGACAAACAGATGGCATCGATGGTATTGTGATTTTTGAGAGAAATTCAAAAAAAATTTTTAGGTCCCTTCTACTACTACCTAGTGATGCATAGGGCACTGAATTGGCGCACCAATTGTATCTCGATCGTCAATTACTTGAAGCCAAGATGAACAGTCTTACGCTTCATCTCCAATCCAAGGTATATGAAATAATTTCATGTAAAAAAAAACATTGAAATAATTTCATGTAAAAAAAAAACATTGAAATAATTTCATTAAAAAAAAATAATATTTCATGTTGACCCCTATGGGACTCGAACCCGCGACCTCGTGCATGGTAACCAGTGCACTGCGAGGTGGACTATCCGTCACATAAAATATTATTACTCAAGTCTCATAACAAAAAGAACAAAGCGCTTAACTGCATCTCAACGGCCTATGTTGGCAAAATTTCATGTATATCTAGTACATGGGCCCTTTGACTATAGTTAAGCCCGGTTTTTGCGTTTTGTCAAAATCAGCTGTCCAATCCACTAGGTCCGAATTATATTTATGATACATTTTTTTTTTTAACTTACTGGTTTAATTTGACCTAAATGGTCTATGTTGGAAAAATTCCATATATTTCTTATACATAGGCCCTATGAGTACAGTAAGCCCAGATTTTTTACTACTTTTTGTCGATAGGTTAGATCCAAATTCTCAATTTTCTCATAAATCGCAACGCTAAATTTTTTTTTCTTACCTAATGGGGCTATGTTGGCATAATTCTCTATATTTCTCATATGTTGGCCCTCTGACTCTAGGTAAGCTATGTTTCTGCATTTTCTCACAATCGGCTGTCCAATCTGTTAGGTCTGATAAATATATACACATTTTAAAAAACACAACCGGCTTAATTTTACCTATACGGCCTATGTTGGCAGAATTCCACGTATTTCCAATACGTAGGCCCCTCTGACTATAGGTAAGCCAGGAGTCTGTAACAAACGCACTAAAATTAAAATACAATCGGCTTAACGTTACCTGAACGGCCTATGTTGGCGAAATTCCCCATACATCTAATACATAGCCCCTCTGAGTGCTTTTAAGCCTGTTGTATTTTTGTTTTTTACCGCGTTTTTAGACTTGGCATACCAGTATCGGAATTTAATTTTATTGATTTGAAAAGAAATACGTTCTTGTGTGAAAGTTTCTTTTTGTATAGACAATAATTTAAGACAAGAGGATTGTATGAAACTCCCACATTTTGGGTAAAAATTGTTTCCAAAAAAATGTAAATATTTATGTAATAAAGAACATTATGTTTTAATTTTTCCTTAGCCTTTTACTTTACTAACTATCACGCCATTTCCCGGAAGGGGTAGGCAGAGAGGATAGAACGCCACACCACTCGCTTCCTCCACATTCACACATCTTCCCATGCACGCACGTTGATTATTACGACTTTTCTCATGACCACTTTCAAGTATTTGTTGTACTTGATCATGCCATGTCTTTCTCGACTTCTGAACTTGAAAAACTTAGGAAATTTTAAATGATATAATATGATCTATGGTGGGGATACTTCACTTTACGAGGTAACTTTTATGAGGACTAGTCTTTTGGTAAATCCATAGATAATAGGTTATGAAATTTATACAGTAGGTTAATGATAGGTTAGGTTAAATAAAATATACATATCCATGCGGTTGGTAGCAAGGGCTAGACGAGTGCTGGGTTTGGTCAAGAGAAGCACACGCGACTACTCAGATATAGGTTGCATAAAAACCCTTTACTGTTCTCTTGTCAGAAGCAGTTTGGAGTACGCGTCGGTAATTTGGACTCCGTATTATTTTTAAATATGTAGCGTATAAGATGAACTTGTGTGAAGCGGATATAGATTATGATGCCCTATTATCAATATTAAAATTAACATCTCTAAGCAACCGTAGATTACAAAATGATGTTGTTCTTCTATATAAGTGAATAAATAATAAACTTGACTGTCCAATGTTGTTGAATGAGGTCAGATTTCGCATACCGGGACCGGGTCGCACCACAAGAAGTTGCCGTTTCTTTGATCCAAACACCGGAAATAGAAATTACGCTTATAATTACGCCATAAATAGGATTCAAAGGAATGGCAAGTTGGTGTGCGAGGGTGTTGATCTCTTCAACTCCAGCATTGGATCAGTCAAGTCATTTTGTAATAAACTCTAGCATTGTATTGTTGTGTATTGAAGGCATATTATGTATTATATATTTTTAATTTTTATGTATTTGCTAATATTTTTGTATTCTCTTTTATAAAAAGCCTGTATAGGCGTTTATAATGAATAAAATTAAATAAAATAATTTAAAAGCAAATAGCTTTTTAAAAGCGAAATTTATACAGTAGGTTAAGATTTTTAAATCCAACCAATCACAGCATTCCCCATTTCTATGCTGTACCTCTATAATCCAGAGAGTAAAAACTTTTGTGGAATTTTGACCTTGTAAAGTGAAGTATCCCCGCTATGGTTTCAAGATAAATTCTGGGTCAGATATTAAAATACATTTTTACACAAAATCATTTATTTCAGCCATAAGATAACAGTAGTATAAAATTAACATAAATAGTAAGTCTTTTTATCTAACAGCTAAATAGTTAAAAAATAGTTATTAATGTAATTAAAAATATTACCAATTAAAAACATAATATAAACCTATACAACTCGACAAACATATAAAAATATAACATGGGTAGGTGTGTAATATTTAGGAGCATTCTGCAATTATTTAATTTAGAAAAAACATTGTGGTACAACTCACTCAAGACTCGAGTGTTCAACCAATGCATTCTGCCCGTCCTTACTTATGGCGCGGAAACAATGACTCTGACCAAGCAATCCTCCCATAAGTTGCAAGTTGCACAGAGGAGCATGGAGAGAATTATGCTTGGAATAACATTAAGAGACCGGAAAAGGAACGATTGGATCCGACGCCAGACAAAGGTCTGCGACGTGGTGGAGCGAATTGCTTGGTCGAAGTGGAAAAGGGCCGGTCACAGCCAGAATGACGGACGACAGGTGGACGAGGTGTGGAGACCGAGGCCTCGAGGATTAGATGGGTGGACGACATCAGGAAGTCTGCTGGAAGACAGTGGAGGGAGGAGTGGAGACGGTAGGGGGAGGCCTATGTCCAGCAGTGGACCTCAACGGGCTGAAATTATGATGATGATGATCATGTAAAATAATCTTAAAACAACTCGTTAAAAATCCGGTACAAAATAGTCTACGTTGCGGTTAGAACTTGTCAAATATGGCAATTTTATTTATACTTACTTAAAAAGTGAATCTAGCAGTTATTTTAGTGGAATACAATTATTTACAATTTGACATCTCAACAGAGACGAGAAATTTGGAAGGGAATATGGATATCTAGGCGTTTACAGGGCTTATGACCTGTCACTGGCTGGGTTAAGTGGCCACTTGATGCATTACAACATTCCCCATTTCACCTAGTATTTGATATCCACGTCTGCCAATATACAGTAAAATGGCGCGACGCTTCACATTTGAACACTGTCATCCATTGAGAAAATAGCCTTTTAGCAGAAACCTCTATGATTGCAAGTGAGATTCTTACCGAATTATATCACCTACTAGGAAACGCCTGAAGATGAATCTTCAATTTGTTATGCTTATAACTTTTACCAGCTAATTTTTTTAAACAACATTTTGAGTGTGTCCAAATACTTGTAGAGCCTAGATATCCACATTCCCTTCCAAATTTCTCGTCTCTGTTGAGATGTCAAATTGTAATTGTTAGCCCGTAATGGGTGAAATCCAGTTTTTGTCTACAAGTATTTGGACACACTCAAAATGTTGTTTATACAATTATTTCTTTCATATGAAAATTGAGTCCATGTACTTTCCCAACTGTTTAAGCACTGTTTCGAATCACACAAGACAATGTGGTGAACATGGACACCCATCTGGTTTAACCGCCTATGAACCATTTTGTCTCGTCTATAATAAGTATACAGGGTGTACAAAACTCGATGTACAAGCGGGAAATCAGTGAATCTACATCGTATTTGGAGACGATTGTGTAATATGACTTTTTAATCTGAGCTTGAAAAAAAAAAAATTTTTTTTTCATCTCACAAAAGTCTTCATAACTAACTAACTAATAAGCAGGGAAGAAAAAACGCTATACTACTCTGTCCTGATATACTTCCTTTGCTTCCTCTACATTCATGCATCTTCTCATGCACATATCAAGTCTTCATAAGTATGGCAGATTAAGTAAAATTGCTCAAATTCTTATTTAAACGCGTTTTTTTTTATTTCGTTTTCTTATGAATAGACTAAATACATGATATTTGATAACAATTTGCAAAAAAAAATCGAAAAAAAAATCAATTTCGTACTCGATTTTATTCTACAAAATCGACTCAAAATATGATGTAGATTCACTGGTTTTCCGCTTGTACGTCGAGTTTTGTTACACCCTGTATAATAAGTCTATGCATATAAGTAAATAACAATAATGAATATATTGGCACAATTATTTTGACTAAATATTTAATTTATGGCACATTTTTTACAAATTCAGCATTTAAAAATATAAAAATAAGGCACCTTGTATAAGAACAAAAATTCAAATAAGTTCTAGAATTTTTTCAAAAATCAGTATCAGCACCTAATGGGCACTGCGTAGGTACACCGATAGCATCGCATCTCGATCAATCATTTATTACATGGAGGTAAGGTGGTCAGGCTTACGCTTCAGGCACCAGTTTCAGACCGATAAATAGTCCATATTTGGATTTACGATTCTGAAAATGCTATACTTACATTTAGTTGGTTTCATTAATATTAGATTTTTATTATAACAATTAGGGTTTTCATTACAAAAATTATGTCAATAATATTATAGTCTAACTTTATCACAGATCTTAGCGTAAGGATAAAAATTATAGGCAATCTTACATCAATATTTACATTTGTATATCTCTTAATAGAATATTACAACATAGTTAATAATAAAATTAGTAAATTGCATTTTCCCACATCATGAATATTAAATAATAGTCGTTTATAGTTAGCCACTAAAATTAGGCGTACGAATTAGTAGCGAAAATTGCTGATAGGTCATTGAAAATTATCAACAAAAATTGCTTATGTTTGACTTAAAATTAGCTCTTCAAATTAGCAGCGAAATCGATAATATGCTTCAAAAATATTAGTCATATTTCGCTGTTTTTGATGGTAAAATTTGAAGCTAAATTTACTGCTATTTGGCTGAATAAAAACTGCAAAATAATTGCTGTTGTATGACTTAAATAAGGTACAAAAATTAGCAGCGAAATTGATATTATTGCCTGTAAAATCAAGCGAAATTACTGCCATTTGACTTATGAAATAGTTCAACATATTAGGTACAGCAATTGCTGCTTTCTGGACTAAATAATGTACAAAAAATAGCTGCAAAATTGCTTCTATTGGCTATCTTACATTAAGAACCGATTTTTTGCCGTTTTTTATATAGAAGTTAGCAGCAAAAATGACAATTCATTGACAGATAGCTCTACGTAAAACAGAAATAATTGGTTGCATTTCGAAAGATTTTCTGTATAAATGATCTCATTTATACAGAAATGATTGTTTTATTTTTGTGATTCTGCCATGGTGGTATTTGCATGTCGGTTTAGTCGTATCTGTCCTGACGAAGAGACGGGTCACGTCTCGAAACCGGTAGACATAGAAAAGTAGGCGAGCGGTTTTATACAAATTTTTACTAACATAATATTGAATTAATTGTGTAGGGGAGGCAGATTGCCAAATTTACAAAATGGCCGGCTTCTGCAACAACTTTCTCTTACCCGCACCCAGTGGTGCATAGGGCACTGCACCGGTACACCAAGTGCAGCGTTTCTTGATCGTTTGTTACGTGAATGCAAGGTGGTCAGTTTCACGCTTCAGCGCCAGTCGATTTGTGCAATTTTACTTAATCTGCGGTACTTATGAAAGCTTTTATGAGAAGAAAAAAAATATTTTGTTAAGCCCAGATTAAAAAGTCATATTACAAATGTGATGTGGATTCACCAGTTTTCGGGTTGTACTACGAGTTCTGTTACTCCATGTTTGTATTATTTAAAAGCACAATCATGAATCTCAGTTAAATCACACTTTTGAATAAAAAGTTCTTGGACAAGTTCCAAAATTCAGTATGAAAATAAAGACATTCATAGATGACTACTGATGAAGGAATTTCTAGCTCGCGTGGGTTACGCCAAAATTAAATTCTTTTTTTCAAAAATACTGTTTCCGTTTTTTCTGTAAATGTGGAAAAATTGAGCGAAGAATTACGAAACCGTCAGCGCAATCCGTTTGTCAACCGGTAGTTTAATAAGCGAGATACAATCGTTCAAAATTTGGTATTTTTAACTTTTAAAAAAAAAACACGCTTCGAGGTCATCGTGTGCTTTCCATTCAACCATTGATTCCCTTATCAGCACACAATGGCGCATAGGGCACTGCACATGTCCACGCAGTTACACAGTGTAATGTATTTTGATTATTTTATTGTGTGTGCGTGAGAAGCTGTATGAATGTAGAGGAAGCGAGGGAAGTGTGCCAAGACAGAGTGGCGTGGCGTTCTATCTTCTCTGCCTTCCGCTTCGGGAACTGGCGTGATGCAGTAAATTCAATACTTCAAATTTTAGTTCGAACAGTAAATTCAATACTTCAAATTTTAGTTCGAACAGTAAATTCAATACTTCAAATTTTAGTTCGAACAGTAAATTCAATACTTCAAATTTTAGTTCGAACAGTAAATTCAATACTTCAAATTTTAGTTCGAACAGTAAATTCAATAGGTACTTCAAATTTTAGTTCGAGCAGTAAATTCAATACTTCAAATTTTAGTTCTGAGGCGGAAGAAATGACGTCACGCGGGCGACGCGAGACGAGCGAACGAGCCGAACTACACCGAATACGCTCGGACAATAGCCGAGAGATATTTTGACCGTCTGCGTGACCACTCGTCGATAATAATAAATTCAATACTTCAAATTTTAGTTCGAACAGTAAATTCAATACTTCAAATTTTATTTTGCCTTATAAAAGTGAATCTAGCAGTTATTTAATGAAATGGAATTTATTCTTTTGTATAAAAATTAGTCCATATACTATCCCCACTGTTTAAGCACTGTTTTGGCTGCTGTGACGTATCACACAAGACGATAGGTGGTGTCCATGGGGACCAATCTGGTTCAACCCCTGGTGAAACAGTTAATTTATTTTGAAGATATCCTTAAAATGTATTATTTTATTAAAATTTTTTGTAAGCCAACAAATTACGTCAGAACTAAGGGTCGCGGACCTGACGCGGGAAGGCGGCCGTTTGCTCAGCTTGGAGGCATTTTGTGGAACTCGAATAGCGGGAATGGAATTACGATGGTGGTAACATGATGAGAATCCGATTTTTTTTTTATACTGAATAGGAATCCGAACCTAGAATCTTAACTTCTATAGCCCAACACACTATCCACTCGGCAGATCCTGTTTTGACCCACCGTCTCTTAGAAATTAATTGCAAATCGGCCAGATATTAAGCGAGATACAATCGTTTAAACAGAAAATGACGTACTTAATTGCGTGTTTTTTTACAAGCTCCAAAGTTTGAACGATTGTATCACGCTTATTAGTTAACCGATTGACAAGCGGATAACACCTATGGATTAATGATTTTTTATACCATCTTACTGCATTTACATAAACTCTTAAAGACTCCAAATATCATGTAGATTCACTGGTTTCCCGCTTGTACACCGAGTTTTATTAGACGATGCATCCACACATCTTTACACTTCGAGTTGTATTTTGTATTAAAATATATTCACTTATTCACGGAACATGTGGTTTTTTTTTCATAATTTTCTATTAACAGCTTTTAATCAACTAAAATTGAACACACAAAGCTGTTAAACAAATTATATCCGCCATTTTTCACTCACTATCGTTAGGATTTTCCATTTTCTTTCTTGATTTCTGATGGTTTGAAACATCTTGCGTCTCACTGCAAAAAATTTCAACACTTTCATCAATCCGCTTGTGTTTTTGGACATTTTACGCCAGATTTTGAGCGGTCGGTATCACCAATAGGGCACGTTTGTCGGGCTGCTATGCCAGCAAGAGTATTCCGACCACAGAGGTGGGGGGGAAGAGAGAACGCACGGCATCCTTCCTCGAAACTGTGTAGTTGCAGCCTCCGTTGCTGTCCCAGTGCTCCACATCCTGACAGCGGAATCGAACGCAGAACTGCAGTCGACCGGAATGAATGGGTAGTGGAACTTGGAAGCTGAATGTGTCGTAGATTGTGTAGGCTCCTGCAGTGCAAACGGGCGCGTCGACATACGAGCAAAAGGTGTCTTCAGAAGTCAACCAATTATCAGCGGACCATCTGACTAAAACTTCCTTTTCAAATCCAACGTTTTTGACCTTGACAGTCCCGGTTAAAAACCCTTCTTTTTGCTTTAAGATCACGTTTTCTAAAGACACGTTGTCCTCGTCGATTCTCCTTCTGAAGTCCACGTAGTCTGAGGCCGGTTGCGCGAAGGCCAGCTCCCACGATGGTGGGGTTGGCGGGATTATCGGCGCGGGCCGTAGGGACCAGTGTGGCGGTATGTGCGACGGCTCTCTCATCACCCTGACCTGGGTGAGCGAGAGGCCCTGGTCGTCCGCGAACACACCACGCGCTTCTTGGCGCCGTGGGCCGGCCCTGGGCGCAGGCATGGCCGGGGGTGGCCGGGGTGCTGGGCCTTGGTGGGGAGGGTCGGCGAGGAGTGCCGCGAAGTTAGGGGCCGCCTGCACAGGAACGGCGGGGCGCTGTACTCCGCCAAGAAACCAGCTGGCGGACTGTGCCCGTATAGAGGGAAGCTGTGTGAAGCCAGCATTTTGATAATCCACCACAAACTTTGCTAAACAAACAATATGTTTGTATCAAATCTCAATTGTTTTATCTGATCTTATATCATCATTTTGTATAGTTTCGTATTGAATTCAACTCTTAGCTCTCTGTATCACCATTTTATTGTACTTGATACTTTTCTTCATGATTTTTAAAAAAAAGTATTTCACCACACTTATTTAAGCATACACAAATTTGGGTTTTTTTCGGGGTCAGTGGCGAATGAGGGATGGAACGCTAAAAAAGTTTAAATGCAATGTGCCTGGGTTTAGACCCGGAAGCAGAAAGACAAACCCGCATGACCAAGTCGCAGTGCTTGGGGAAATGGAAAACCCATGTTGAAAGGGTTTTTTTGGAAAAAGGTTATGTGGGGGGAAATTTTAGAAGAGGGGGGTTGGGAAATTTTTTAACGAAGAAAGGAAAAAAAAATTTGTTGGGTCCAGCCCCCCCAAGTGGTTTTTTTGGGGGGTTTTTTAAAACCCTTTTTTTTTGGTGAAGTTTTTAAAGGGTTAAAATTAAGTTAGATTTCCACAGTTTTCGTTTCGGGCGTTTGCGAACTGCACAAAACTTTCCCTTACTGCCCATAAAATGGCTTAAAAATCTAGCGCAGAACTGGGAATCGTCCAAATTTTGGGGGGGTTTTTATAAAATTTTTTTTCTCACTATTCAAGATTTATATTTTAAAAATTTTCAACCCAAAATGGTGTTTTTCAAATTGGGGGGAAATTTTTGGGGGGTTTTTTTTAATTTTTAAAAATTTGATAAGAAAAAAAGGGGCCAAATTTTTTTTTAAAAAATTTTTAAAAAATTTTTAAATTTTTTTTAAAAAACTTTTTTTTCCAATTTTTTGAAAATTTGAGTAAAAAAAAAAAAAATTTAAAAAAAACCCCAAATTTTAATTTAAATTACTTTCCCCTTTAAAGGAAAATTTTTTTTTGTAAAAAAAAGGATTAATTGTTTTTTTTCCCCCGCTCGTATAATTTACCTTGATTAAAATGAATTCCCCCCCCCCCACATCTACTTCCTTTTCCCCCATTTTTTCGAAAAAAGGGCTACTTGCCTGCCTTCTTTTCCCCCCCCCCCGGGTTTTCCAGCAAACCCGTCGTAAAGGTTTTTACATAAAATTTTTTAACATGATTTCCGGGGCCCGACAACACACTTCGTAATTTTAAGTTTAAAAATCTTTAAAAAAAAAAAGGGGCTTTTTTTTTTTTTTTTTTTCGCCCAAGGGGTTTTAAAACCCTTTTTAATTTTTAAAATTTTTCCCCCTTCCCCAAAAAGGGATAAAACCCTTCCTTTGACTAAAATTTTTTTAAACAAAATTTTTTTAATTGTCAAACTTCTAGGTTAGTAAATGTAATTCTTAAAAAAATTCTTATAGGGGAAAACCAATTATCTAATTAAAAATTTTTTTTTCAAAATCAAAATGATTTTTTTTACAAAAAAAGTCAAATCATTTTATTTTCCCATTTTCTAATTTTTTTACCCAAAAATTTTTTTCCCCGGGGTCTCGGGCCCAAATCGGACGGAAAAAATTCTTGGGAAAAAGGGCCGGGTTTTTTTTTTCCCCCAAAGGTTTTAACCTAAAAATTTAAAACACTGTTCTATTTTTTTTTGACCCCACGGAAAATGAAAAAAAAATTTAAATAAAAATTTTAAAAATTAAAAAATGTTTTTTTCCCATT